>JAODVM010434715.1:0-24115 GCA_025400095.1 Phenganax marumi
TTGATAGTCTTTGAAAAACTCACTCGTGCATGTTTTTTCCAAATTGCACTCGAAACCATACTATTACCTATACAAAATAAACATTTGCATGACTTGCATCATATATGAACATATTCACATGATACAGGTAATATCCCTTGTTTGTGCTTGCAAATGGTTTGTGTTGTTAATCATTTAAAGGTCTAGCTTATGTGGTTTGGTTAGGTTATCACAATCTTTACGTTATAAATTTTCACATACACTTAGTTCAAGCATAGTATAGCACTTTCTTGATACGCACTTCTTCCAAGTATAGCACTTCCTCCAGTTGGGGCTTTTACCAATTGTCGAAGATTAAAGTTCTGACACAGCATCCGGAAATTAAAACGATTGAAATCGCCAACCAAGAAAATTCCAGAACTTGGGTTTTTCTCAAGAACGATGTCCAATGATGGCTTTTTGTGCATAATAATTTGTATCATTTACCATCCTCCAAATGATGACGAAGCTGCTCTTGCTAAGCACTTAATTTCATCACTGCATATTGTTCTTGAGAAAAACCCAAATTCTGGTATTTTCTTGGTCTGTGATTTCATTCGTTTTAATTTCCGGATTCCGTGTCAGAATTTTAATCTTCGACAATTGGTAAAAGTCCCAACTTGAAGAAGTGCTATTTTGGATTTAATTTTAACAAATCTGTATGAACATTATGGCAAACCAGACAGTCTGCCTGGCATTGGTCTCATTGACCATAATTCAATATTTATCCAACCGTTAATGTGAAGCAGAAATGAACAAGCGAAAGTTGTGTACAAAAGGTCTGTAAAACCATATATGAAGAACAGGTTTGGCAGATGGTTAACGTCAACTGATTTCTTTAAGCCTTTCTTTCATCTTCTGAAAAGCTCAATGCTTCCAGTCATTTCTAAATTATGCAATAGACCTCTTTTTCCCAGTATGGAAAAGTAAACAATATCCCAATGATAAGCCCTGGATTACCTCTGAGCTAAGAACTTTAATTGCCATGGTCAAAGATCCTGAGACATTCAGGAAGTTAAGAAATAAAGTTAACAGGCAGAAATAACCGCCTTCAAAGCTCCTTCTTGGAAAGAAAAGTGAAGAATCACGATGACGTAGGTTCCTGGTTGAAATCAATTAAACAGCTCGCTGGCATTTCTTCAAAAAAAGGAACTTTAGTAAGTATGATTGCTGGAGATACAGAGATTACCTCTACAGAATTGGCTAGCAGAATTAACAACAAGTTCTTGATCACCGATAATAGCCTCTTGCCATTGCCTCCCTCTGCCCCGATGACAATGAATCAGATTGCGAGGAAACTGCCCTGAAATATTGGATCACTCCTGAAGAAGTATATAAACACTTAACTAATTTAAAACGCAGAAAGGCGTCAGGGCCAGACAATTT
Source organism: Phenganax marumi (assembly GCA_025400095.1). NCBI lineage: Eukaryota > Metazoa > Cnidaria > Anthozoa > Malacalcyonacea > Clavulariidae > Phenganax > Phenganax marumi. The sequence continues at coordinate 1,405 of JAODVM010434715.1, forward strand.
ACCCACATGGATCTTAGGACTTTGCAATGGAACTGTCGTCACCCGTTGCCTTAGGTTTTAATGCTTCAATCCGAAAAAGGTCAGTTCCAAATGCTTGCAAACTAGCTGATATTATACCAATTCCTAAAGCAAACATAGTAAAAGATATTGAGAAAGACTGAAGGCCCATATGAATGACAGCTGTCCTCTTGAAAACAATGGAGCACTTTGTCGCTAAATGGATTATATTACAAATTAGACCACTGATCAACCGAAATCAGTTCAGATCACTGGCTGGACTGTCAACAACAGACGCTCTTCTGTCCTTAGTCAACCATTTATACAAAGTATAGACAGTTGCAAAAAAGGAAGATTTTATTACTATGCATGCAGAACAATTAAATTTGGCAAAAAAGGATTGAAAATTGCACTTGGAAACTATGTAGATCCTGTTGATAAAGATAGCGCCAGTTGAAAAGCAATCTTTTTCGAGGAACAAAATTGCAGAGTAAAACAATTAAAAATGAAAGAAACGGAGTAAAACCATTAGAAAATCAAATTAAGAGATTGAAGATTTGAAAATGACAAACCGAAGTTAATCTATGAAATAGATGTACACAAGCAAAGCAGACAAGTAACAAAAACACATGCAAAAAAAATTCACATAATTGATATGCAAAATGTGACAAATCAACCCATGCAAAAGATGATTTAAATGCTTTAACTGTCGATTGCAGAATGTCAAAACACAAACACATTACTCAAACAAGTAGAAAAGAAGGGAAGAGAAATGTTTGATGCTATAATTGACCAACGTGAAAAAGCAAAGATTGAGACAAAAACATGATGAATTGAAGTGCACCAAAAATTTTGTGGACTGAAAAAAGATCACAAAAGAAAGGATAAGTTGTTTCGAGTGTTTTGGCGTGACATTTTTTTGAATGAAAATGCGAACAGAAAACAACCAAATAAACCATGCAAGAACAAGATACAAATGAATTTAACCAAACAAAAGAAGAAAAAGCTAAAATATATAACACCAAAGCATTGTTTACAAATTTGAAACCCATACTTTAAATAATTAATATTTTATATACCAACAGAAGACAAACCCAAAATAAATGTTATAAATCCGGTTACTTATACGGTATATATTAAAATTCCGCCTATGCATCAAATTTGTCAAAGAAATTAATGGAAAAAAACAACACTTTATGCAACAAGTCTGTCGTGCTGAAAATTTGGGAAAAAACTCCGATGCAACACTAAATCTGTCAAAGAAAATCAATTGTGCAAAATAGGAAAAAGGAGAGCAAAGTACAGAAGGTATTCACTGCAAACATGTTGAAAATGGCGAAGTGAAAAAAGGTCTTGTCAAAATTCAACCGTATGCAAAAGAAGGTATAAAAAAAATCAAGAAGATTGTAACGAAGCTACAACAGAACAGTCGAATCTTGCAACCATTTTGTTTGAAAGAAAAAAACCAAATCAAAGACTTGAAATGCAAAATGCAAATAGAATGTAGAATGCAAATCACAAACCATTGGAAGAAATATCTTGGCTTTGCAATAGAAAGAAAAAAAAATCAAACAAGCCATTGCAAATATGACACAAGGAGGCTTTGCAGTTAAAAGAAAAAATAAATCGAATGTTTGAAATGCAAGTAGTAGAAAATGAAAACAATTGCACTGCAAGAAAAACTTTGTGATAATCAACACAACAAAGAAAGAAAGACGGCAAAAAAGTTACAGCATGCAGTGTAATACATACAAAATTAGAAAAACCCGAGTTGAAGAAAATCGTTGTGTTAAAAAAAGTTGTGAAGTGGATAAAACGAGAATCGATGTGCAAATATTTGTTTGCATTTGAACAACCAACCAAAGCAATAATTGTTCAAAAAGGTGGCCTTCACTACCAGAAAAAGGGAAACTCAATTTTGCAAATAAAGACATCCACAAATATGAAAAGAAAACAAGAATCACTCGAGTGGAAAAAACTCGATATAAAACATGCACACATGTTCTTTATTCCAACATATGAGACATTTAAGCAATGGTATGAACAACCCAAACAAAAAAAAGATGAATTTTGTTACCAAAAACGTTTCCACTTCAACAACAATCCTTTTGTACTCCAAAATACTCTCATTAGGACACAACAAATACCTTTTGAAATAACAAAAGAAAGTACTAAGAAAATAGTGGTTCTTTAAACATTGTCAAGTATTTAATGGAACATGGTACAAAATCTGACTGGACAGTTTTCAAAGAAAACCAGTTTGCTTATGAAAATTTGCAAAAAGATTTTTCAGCATACTTTTAACCATCCAGATGTTTTCAAACTCGATATCCATATAGTATGGAAGAAAAATCCAGTAGAATAATCCTTTATCAGACATAAATTGAAATTTCTTCATTTTATCGCTAACAACTATACCGCGTGGCTCAAAAAAAAGTTAACCTGTTTGATAAAGCACAACTATAAAATTACAAGGTCTACTATGCTGAAATGATGTTCTTTGTATTTCTTAATGTCTAACTTAAATTTTGATGTACAGCTTGTGTTTTTTCGTACAGTATTGATCGAGTTATTGAACTTTCAATTTCAATGTGCATTCTCGAACAGTGCAAAAATCTGCCAAATATGGCCTATCAAAGCGCTTTCAATAATGCTTGTGTTTTCTCGCATTTGTCAGTTTTAATGAAGTGTTAGCAGAAACTTTTGACAGATGGATGCATGTGCTCTTTTTTCTGGTTTTAAAAACTTAGGAAAACATTAAAATTACGGGGAAAAAAAGGCTATTATGGTTTAAAATTTGTTCCAAATTTTCCGTGTCCCACTGGGCATAAAACTTTTGTAAGAAGCATGCAAATTGCACAAAGAATTTCATCTGACTTGTGCTTGTTCATCTCTTATGCCTCATTTAACGATAGAACAAAGAGTTTGTATTTGCGAAGAGTATGCAAGGGTTGATAACGCTCAAGAAGTTATTGATTACATACGTTGTTCTCTTTTCAAATTTGATAGGCCATATTTGGCAGATTTTTGCACTGTTCAAGAATGCGCATTGAAATTGAAAGTTCAATAACTCGGTCAATACTGTATCAAAAAACACAAGCTGTACATCAAAATTTAAGTTAGACATTAAGGAATACAAAGAACATTATTTCAGCATAGCAGACCTTGTAAGTTTAAAGTTGTGCTTTATCAAACAGGTTAACCTTTTTTTGAGCCACCCAGTATATTTAAATTTTTCAAGAAAGCAAAATCAATGGTGGTGCAAATATTATTAGAGAATTTAACAAATCCTAAAGTACAATTAGATTTAATATGTAATATGGTGAAGATGAATCCTGTTGAAAATGAGAAGGATAATAAAGATGAAGCTCATTTTAAAAATTTACAAGAAGTCATTTTACAAAGAGTAGATTTTGAAATTGTATATCAAAAAATGAAGTATAAAATTTTAGAAGCATTAGTTCAATATCAGAAGAGGGGTCTGGCTGGCAGTTAGAGCATATTATTAAATTAGAAGTTTGTGGTAGCAAATATTGTCCACTTAAAAGTTCTTCTTATGTGGAAACACCAAATGGATTGCTGATAAAAAAACGATTATAAATCTGAAAAATGAGGATCAACAGAGTTTCAAGTGGGCTGTTTCAATTGCTTTATTTGGAAATGGAAAACAAAAGGAGCCTAATAAAACTACTAATTTCTTATAGAAAAATCAATAACTGTCAATTTCGAAAATATTAAATTTCCTACCTCCAACAGAGAAATTGATAAATTTGAAGCTCAAAATCCTGGGTTGTATTTTTCTGTATTTGGTCATAGTGATGATAAGAGAATTATGCCATTAAGAATTTCCAAAAAGTCTTCAACTATACAATTATTATTATTAGAAGATAAACATTATTGTGTTATTAATAGTCTAAGTAGGTTGGTTAAAAGTCAAGTTACAAAAAGGAGAACTAAAATTTATATATGTGACCATTGTTTAAATTATTTTGGTAAACAGGACCTCTTAGATAAACATTTAGAATATTGCAATCATCACAATCCTGTCAATACAGTTGTGCCTGAAGAAGATATAATATTAAAGTTTAAGAATTACCAAAATACAACTCAGGTTTCATTTCTCATTTATGCCAACTCTGAATGTTATACAAAATTAATACAAAAGCAACGTGGAGAAAATACAATACAGTATCAACAAGATATTCCAAGCGGCATTGGACTTTATGTAAAGTGTTTTGATGATAGCATTTATCAACCAAAAATAATAATGATAGCAATTGAGCCTAATATTGCACAAAAATTTGTAGATACATTAGAAAAATTATTAAAGGAAATTTTTTGTAAATTTAAACTTCCAAAAGAGATGATATTTTCCTGAAAAGATAGATGTCATTTTGAGAAATCTAGCCATTGTTGTGTTTGTCAAGTAGAATTAGGACCTGATAAAGAAAGATATCAGTGCCATTATACTGGGAAATATAGAGGTGCAGCCCATCAAAAATTTAATCTTTCAATTAAGTAACCAAAGTTTATTCCAGTTGTTTTTCACAGGGACGTAGGAACATGTTTAAGATTGGGGGAGCCCATGCTCACGAGGCGCCACCATGGTTGGCACCGAGGGAGAAAATTTTTGAAATTTGATTGCTTTAGATCGTCGGAAATGACCATTTCAGAGTCTTATCAGAGTTCTAGAGCGTCTTTTAGTACCTCCAAGTTGGAAGTTCAATTGCCACTTGTTTTTTTGTTTTTAACTTCCTTTAATACAGTACAAGAACAAGTAATAATTGCTATTTGTACAAATCAAGCAAAACTTCAACAAAACAATATTTATTTACAACACACTGCCGTATTATGAAAAGTTACAAATGTTAATCGAAAGAGCCAAAAAAGGCCCTTCTACGTTCATTACAAGCTGAGAATTTCTTTGCTACTCCATGGATGTCAACATCATCAAACTGTGGCTGGAAAGTGTTTTGCAGTAGGACATTGTTTAGTCTCTCTTAACTCATCATCATGCAAAGGTACAATTTCAGTCTTCTGAGCACCGAGAACGTATGTTCCGCAGTTGCACTGGTTGCTGGAACTGTCAGGTATAGTCTAAGCAGTTTGTCAAGCTCAGAAAACAATTTTTGGTCGTTGGGATTTTCAACCATTACATTGCACAGGGTTTCAAGCTTGGTGACCTGCTTTATTGGCACTATAGCATTCGAACATTTAACCAGATCGGGGAGCATCTTTAATTGTAACTCTAGCCGTTCAAAGTCAAGATCATCCACGTAAATTTCGGAAATTGTTTTTTAAATGACAAATGGATTTCCATTGGCAGCTCTTAAGAGTAGTTCTTCAATATCTCAAAGCAACGAGGAGCTTTTCTGGTCAAATCGTCAAACCAATTCTTGATGTACAACATCGAGTACTTCAAAGTATTGCTGGCGGTGAAATGCTTTTGGGCTGCTGAAGCAATGCCCAGGAGCACCTTCATCCAGTCGTGCTGGTGCTTTTTGTTGCCACGCCAGAAATGGAGCTTTTGTTTTACCCTCGGACTCCTTCACAATGTGGGTGTAGAAACCGTTAAACTCTTCTTCTGAACGCATGTGCTTGTAGTACTTGCCAGTAAGATTGGAGGAGTTAATAGCCTCTTGGATGTTGCAATCTTTGCTCTGCAAGGTTTTATAATGTCTTTGTATTATTTAATTATGACTCAGTAACTAATTCCGCATGCTGTTCGCCATCTTCTTTATCCTTTCCATGTGCTCTTAATTTATGTTAAATTATGCAAGACACTACAGGTTTGAGATAGTTCTTCATCTGCACTAAACACAAGGTAAGACAATCTCAAACCAAACAGAGTTGAGAACTTCTTTAGTCGTTTAAGCATGCCATCTGCTTTGAGACCAACATCTCCACTGTCCTCAACAACATCTTTGCAGGTTCCTTTAAGAGCCTCATAGTTGTCCAAGACAGCTTTAGTAGCGTCGCTTCGAACAGTCCAACGAGTTGGACAAAGAGGTTTTAGATTCTGGTGGCCAGTCACAATTCTTTCCTCATCTTCTTCCATTTGCTTCTCTTTGAAGATTTCAGCCCTCTTTGGTGACTTGTTGACAATATGGGCAACTTCCCGGACCAAATCTAAGGAATCTTTTATCAGAAGAAACGACTTGCACACATCTTGCAAACACAAATTAAGGCTATGGCCAAGCAGTGAACTGGTATTGCACGTGGCTCTTGCTGCATTTGGGTGGAAACACCTCGAAATCTACCACTCAGTGCTACAGCACCATCATATCCTTGGCCACGACACTGATTTAAAGGTAAGATACAATGAACGAGAACATCCTTTAGATGAGATGCAATTGAATCTGCTGTGCAACTTGAAATTTGGAAAAGACCTAACGGATCTTCATTGATGTTGCAACATTTATCTACCCAACGAGAGCAAACGACCAATTATTCTTTATTCGAGATATCTCTAGTTTCATCTGCCTTGAGACCAAAATATCCTGCCTCGCGAATTTTTACAAGAATTCCATGCAGGACATCTTGGCCCATTATAGTAACGATTTCATTTACAATATGAGGAGACTGATAACGCTTTAACTCCAGCCACTTTGAAATTTCTGGAACATCTTCAGCTCCAGTTTTCAACATCTGGTATAGGTTTCCATCTTCATCCTTATGTCCTAAAATTTTATTTAAACAATCTATATAGAACATTACATATACATTTAAAGTGTATTGAATATTACTGAAAAATGACAAACTGTGTACTTGTTGTGTGGACCAGTAAATCAACAACAGTCTTCTTTTTGCTTACCTCGTAAAGGCATTCATTGTCTAAGAAGATATTTAATGGATGATATCTCCTTTTTCAGCAATTTACGATGCAATGCTTGAGTATTTTCAAGTTCAGTTGCTAGCAGGCTAGCAACTGAAGGTTTACACATTAGGATATGTTTTTCCATGCTTTCTCTATGACCTTGGCTACTCTCGTGTTCTTTAAATTTCTGAAGAGCTTTCCTTCAGTTACCAAACCATCCACAGAAAAGGCATTCTCTTGCTTTGAACTCAATGTTAACAAGCCGTTTTGCTTCATTTTCCGGCAGTAGTGGCAAAAAACTAAATTGCTTGAGCCACAAAGTGTAATCCAAGGATAATTATTATACCAATCAACCTGAAATGTTCTAACCCAAAGATTTTTTCCAGCACCTGAAGCCTGGGATGTCTTTCGGAGGATAATCTTTGAGCATGGTTGAAAAGGTTTGCTTGAATCTTCTGCACAACATATATTTGTGCATTTAGAACTACCCTTGATGTAAGAATTAAGGACGGATGTTATTTAGGATGTATGATAATGATATCATGATTAGCTGACATTGGATTATTTGAGAACTAGTATTAAAATCAAATATCTGATAACAAAGACATGCTCAGTCTAATAATAAATATTTAAAAGATTTTGATCCAGAAAGACCAAATAACATGGATTTATTAAATGGATGGATAAAAAAGAATTAGATTCCTGGTATAGGATTCCATGTACTTTAGAGGTAGATTTAGAATATCCCAAACATTTGCAAGATTTACATAATGATTATCCTCTTGCTCCGGAGAAGATAAAAATGAATAACGACCCAGGACTAGAAAAACTAGTTCCAACTTTAAATCATAAGCAAAAATATGTACTACACATCATGCTTTTAAGAAATATATAGATTAAGGTTTATTATTAATGAAAATTCATAGGAGGATTAAATTTAAGGAGTCACCATGGTTAAAATCTTATATTGCAATGAATACGAATTTTAGAATGGCGAAAAAAAAATTTGAAAAGGATTTTTTTTTATGAATAACTTGGTATGTGGAAAAATGATGGAAATCTTCGTAATAGAGTAGATATTCAACTTGTAAATAATCCAGAAAAAGCTCAAAAATGTAATTAATACACCACTTTAGAAAACATCAACTATATTTTCTGAAAAGCTAATTGCTGTACAAACCTATTTATGTGGGGATGAGTGTTTTAGATATTTCAAAAACTCTCATGTATGATTTTCATTATGATTATATAGAACCAAGATACAAAGATAAAGCAAACTTGTTATTTACAGATACAGATTCTCACATGTATGAAATGCAAACAGATTTTTATAAAGACATCTCCCCAGATGTTCAAAAATTATTTGATACATCTGATTATCCTGAAGAACATAAATCAGGTATCCCAACAGGGCTTAATGTTAAAGTTCCAGGACTATTTAAAGATGAATGTGCCAGAAAACAAATTTTAGAATTTGTGGAATTAAGATCAAAATGTTATGCTTATTAAACAGAAGATGGAGAGATAAAAAAAATGTAAAGGTATTAAAACATCTGTGATTAAAAACAGATTTATATTGAGGATTATAAAAATTGTTTAATGGCTAGAAAAGAAGAAAGAAGAAAACTTAATATTATAAGATCACACGGCCATCAACAATATTCGTAAACCATTGATAAAATTGCTCTAAATTGTGATGATGATAAGAGATAATAAAATTAATAAGAAAACAAAACAAAACATTAGAATAAAGCTTTCATTATTTATAAAAAATAACAAAACCTTGTTTAACAATTTCTAAATCCAGGAGTTTCTTGTGGTTTTTCAATTTTTGGTTTCTCTTTTGTATAGGTGTAAACTAAATGTTGTTCACCCTCATTGAGTAAGCATATTGGTGGATTTTTGCAACTTTTTTATACTTTCAGGATTGATATTCAAGTATTGACTTGCTTCATTTATATTTGAGAAATCATACTCTCTCCTAGTGTCGTCGTGAACTATAAGTACATGTTCAGGGTTTGATTTTCTTATACTGCTTGGCTTAGACTCTTTTGTTTTATCTCGAATATTAAGCCAAACTTTATAAGGCTCTCCTCGTATAAATAAATATTGTCCACGATCATAAGCTTGTTTAATAATTCCTGGATTAACCCCAAAATGTTGGCTGGCTTCATAGATGCTCGGAAAATGTTCCCCCCATCTAGAATTAATATAGGTTAGAGAAGGCAGTATTCTTTTCTCTCTACAAAAATTTTTATATCTTTCATCAAGAGTTGGTGCTTCTATTCCAAGGACTTCACATAATTGTTTTTTATTCATTTTTTAGTATCCTTCGATTTTTAAATCTTGCTGGGAACCTGGCCCCATAAACCCTGACACCAAAAGTATATTCAATAACGCCATGAAGACAAAGGATTTCTAATGAAAACTCAACGTCTCTTTTATTCCATGTGCTCCCTTTTAAGTCGCCCTATTACATCTGGTCACCCCACCTTAAATTTCCCTCTGATTGGCTAACAATTAGCCGAAAAGTTGATAATCAACAACCAACGAAAAACAATTCCCTACAATCTTTAGCTTGATTTCTTAAAAAGCGAAGTGTAGGAGGCTTCAACTCTTTTGTTTCTTTTAGTGTACTCATTCTTTTGTTATATAAAAAGCGACAAGTCTGTCGCTCACTTGGTTTGTAATCGCTTCGCTTATTTTTGCTTTATAAAAAAGGAATGAGCAATCCTAATTGTTTATATTATAAAATTCATAGCTTTCCCAAATGCCCATCCTCTAGCAAGGCCCATCATGCCTTTTGTGATATCAATGTATTTTTGCATTTTATTAGACAGTTGATAATAATCCTCAAATCACAATTTGAGAACCACAGTTCTCACAATTAGAAATTTGTTTGTTCATCTAATATACATTTAAGTCAATCTAAAGCTTTATTTCCTTCATTTAAACTTTGATTTGCATCACAGAATTCTTTTTTATACTGAGCTATTTCATTATTTCTTTCGACTTCTCAATTTTTGTCTCAATCGAGTTTCTCCATAGCGAGATTATGTCTTTTTATTTCTTCTTCATATTCTGATTTATTCAATTTACTGAATAGATACTTTGCACCTGCAAAAGCAAATGCATTGAATAAATCTGCTGCTGCTACTGGTGCCATTTAACACCATATCGACTAAGGATTTCCACTGCTGTGAGAATCCAAATGTATCCTTTATTTTTGTCTTGTAATATTTTCATGTGTTCTAGATCCATTTGTAATTGATCTGCGAGGGAATTTACATATGTTCTACTAAATTTATGTCTTTTCACAACACGTTTATATTTTGTATAGGTATCTTGTGTTTTAAGCCAATCTTTGATTTGTGCTCTAGTCACTGGTAAATCGTGTTCTGTTGCATTTTGGTATAATCGTTCTACAGATTGATAGCCTGTTTTTGGATTGTAATAGAGGTCTCTTAATTCTTGTTCAATTTGAAATTTGTTATCGCTTCACTTGTAGTTTTTATCCATTCATTTAACGTGAATCTTTGATTTGTTATTAGTTTATATAAAGTTCTAATAATATAGATCCAATAGAAATTTTTCCAATATTTGTATCCACAAACACAATTTTATTATAGATTCCATTGTACAATGGAACTTCACTTTCAATATCTTTAAAATGGGTTACAGATCCAGATAAAGGTTGTGTTGTTATCATAGGAAGACTTGATATCATAGAACTAAGCTCTCCTTTGTCATCAAAATTATAATTTTTGTTCACTAAATCACATTTTATTTTAATATATCTTAACCCTAAATTAATATCAGCTTTGTGTTTTGATTCAATCCACCTGTTTGCAGGTATTTCTTGTGCATTTCTAAATCCTAAAAGTTGACCCCATTTTTTAAGTTGAAGTTTGTTGTTTTTGGAATAAATTTTTACTTTATTATTGGGGGTCTTCACTATGGTGATATCTTCTTTTGATAATTTTTCTTCAAGTTCATGAAAAGTCCAATAACCATGGTTGAGACTTATCTTTTTGGTTCTACTCATAATGTTATCATTGTCATCAGTAATATTTTTAAGATTCCAAAAAATGGAAGCTGTTTTCAAATCTAGTTTCAAGCCTGATATTGTTTCTATATTTCTACTGAGGAGAATTCCTCAACGAGGAGAAATTCCACTGAGGAAAATTTCTAAACTGTCTATAAATACGGCTAGCTTGAATGTCATTTATTATAAGGACAAAATACTTTTGTCCTCAAATAAAAGATTTCTCAAAATAAATGGAAACCAGCAACAGTAAAATCTCACAAAATCCAATTGGGTCAGATTATTTAAAAAAGTATTACGAAAAAAACTACGACAAAGCTATGAAATTGTTTGAGACTTGGGATAAAATATTCTGCTGTGAAGAAATTTCTTAAAAAATATCCCAATGCAGATCTAGATAAAGTTGTATTTGAGTGTCACGTGACTAAAGATTTAAAACGATCTGCTTGAATTTATTTCAAAGTTCCTGGTGGGGGTTATTGATACGAGATTGGAACTTATAAATTCAAAACAACCCCAGAATGGTCTCAATACCTCGGAGCATCCAAACATTATTTAATCACTCTAAAGGAGAAAACTAAGATACAGTTTTGGACACCTGCATTGTGGGCTCCAAGAGGAACCATTCAAGGTCTCATCTCAAATGAAGATAACACCTTTGACCCTACAGAGTTTGAAATCTGTGTAGATGACTATGGTTCTTTTTATGGTATCTTTGAAAGTCTAGATACTCAAAGGAAAAACATAAGTCATTCAAAAGATATTACCAAAGTAAAATGTGATTATCACAATGTACCTTATTTTGCAAGTTTGTTAGCTGCTTATGTTTTTAGTTATTTGGAAGGCATGAGTCTAGAATATAGCAATTTTACACAACCTAAAATTATCACGAGTATTGCAAACTATTATTTTTATTATCATTTGAAACGATTTCTAAGATATGCAAAGAAACTGGATCCCTATGTTAGTGAGGATATTATAAAACTTATAAAAAAAACATATTCCCACCAAGAAGATTTGGGTTGATAAATTCAAAAGTACGAGTGAAGCTATTAGTCATTTCAAAAAAACACATGACATGACAAAAATTAGAAATGTAAAATATCATTGGCCTAAGAATCCAAATTGGAATGGAGGAGGTATCATGGGGATTGATTATCAAGAAATTGATTCTATTGTTAACAAGTCTAATGATGACTGGAAAAATTTATCAAACAGAATTCAGATGGTTTAACAACGGTAGGCCAAAACTTACTTCAACAAGCTAGTGAGTCTTATTGTGTATAGTATTTTACAAGCTCAAGCAAAAACATGTTGGAGTATCGTTGATAAAGGGGCAAAATCATCACAAACTCAAGACATTTTTCATCAAAATGCAAAAAATACAATTATTTAAAATGATCCTACAGTGATGATTGCTGATATGAGAAAAGCTATCGTGGATACCAATGTTGTTTTAAATCTGGCCGTTAGTCAGGGGTGGATCTACACTAGTGCCACTAGTTTCCGGAAACTAGTCAAATTTTGCCAAGCTGATGAATTTACATATTCCTTGCCTTTTTTGTTCAAGTAATTTCTGAATCATTAATAAATTTTCTGTTATTGTTACCATATTTTTATGTAGTAATCTGGCAAAATCCGTCACGTGTTCTACCTATACGGTATTTTTCACTGGAAAAGAGATGCCAGGAAACTTAAATTGGGGTTAAAATGTCGTATGCAGTCAAGTGCGTGGACTTGTGCCCTCGCATGTGTACACTGGTTCACCCTGTGTAGAATTTTTCCATGGAAACTAGCCAAAGTCACCTATCATTGGCCAACTCCTAATTCAATTATTTGTGCACTAGCCAAATTGTGCTGTGATTGGTTTGGAGCCGTTAATTAAATCCACTGAAACTAGTCACGCACTAGTGGAAGTTATAAATACTACCGAAAATTGTGAACGATTTACATTTGCGTGAATGCTATATCTATGGCAACGTGCGCAGTACCTCGCTGTCAATCTGTACTTCAAAAGGAGGATTGTTCTCCTTTCAACATTGGACTTGTTTATTCTACTATTTCTAAGGCTTCTCCAGCAGACAAGTATCATTTCATCAGCAATGTTTGGAAGCCTTCTTTGAGTTTTGGTTTTCTCGCATCTGTTGAAGCTTCAGGAAAGCTACGAAAGTGTAGCCATGAGTGGTTAGTTCGATTCCCATGGCTTATCTATTCGAAATATCTCGATGTCATTTTTTTGTTTGCCTTGTACTTGTTTTGCAATACAATGCAGGAAAAACGCAGCAAGGGTAGACAAGCTTTTTCAATCGCTGCTTACTTTCTGGACAACTGCTGTAACGCATCTCCAAAATCACTCATGCGGAAAGTGGAAAACACACAACTTCTCCATGGTGGCCATGGCATACTTTGTGGACATGATGGCGAGACATACTGTGGGGAATAACAAGCAGTTAAACCAGATTGTTCATCAGCTGATTCAACAGAATCGTGAAAAGATGAGTTCTATTATTAAGACTGTTGTCTTCTGTGGTTACAACGCTGTGGCTTTGCAAGGAGCAAGAGATGACAATCCCGATGACGAAACTCGTCAGGGTAATGTCCAAGCTTTGTTGGCTTTTCGTGTTGACAATGGAGATAAGACACTGCAAGAACACTTTGAGAATGCCCCTTGAAATGCTACCTATCATTCAAAAACAATCCAGAACGAGATTATCAACACTGTTGGCAGCTATATTACTTCTAAAATTTTTGCAGAAATCAAAGAAAGCAAGTTATTTTCAGTGGTAGCAGACAAGGCAGCTGATATATCCAACAAAGAGCAGCTTTCCTTAGTCCTACGATTTGTCGACGCAAGTCATCAGATTGGAGAGGAGTTTGTTGGTTTCTCCCATTGTGAATCTGGAACCAGTGGATTGGCATTGAAAGAAATGATTCTAAAGGCTGTAGCTGACCTTGGTTTGTCAATGGCTAACTGTAAAAGGCAATCCTATGATGGTGCTGGCAATATGGCAGGAAAGTACAATGGTGTTTCTACACTTATCCAAGGTCAGCTTAGTAAAGCTTTACATGTTCATTGCATGAACCACCGCCTCAATCTCTGTGTTGCTGACACTTGCTCTGAATATTTAGTTATAGACATGATGTCTGTTGTAAGGGGTCTTTTGTCTTTCTTCTGTGGTTCTCCTAAACGGCAACAGCATCTAAAGGATAAGGTTAATTCAGGGTGGCTCGATATTGCAAATATCGAATACCAATATACCGCCATCAGAATGCTGGTAAATACCGGTATTTTGGTATTTTTTTAAAACGTGTTTTTTATTCCAACAAAAACTGCTGAGCGTCGAGAAAAATCAAATTTTGTCAAAATAAAGTGACACATACATACTGTCATTACAAATGTCACAAGATTTGCATTATCAAGCAACATTAACAGCACTAAGCGACATGCTATGATGCTCATGCTTCCACTTTGCACAATCAAAGGTTCCTTTTTATTGACGTTGTCCTTCAAGAAATTTGCCGTTTATATATATACATCTTCGTATTTCTAAACCAAAGCTGCTAAAACCGTAAGAACAAAATATCGTCAATCTGCTAATATTAATTTTGATTTCTAAACGTGATTGTAAGCAAGATTGACTAGAAATAGCGTTTCATTCCAGTATTAGGTAGCAAAATATCAAAATGTCGGGATATTGGTACTGTTAAATTGTCAATATCGCCAACACCGGTATCTAAACAAACCATTCAAACAAGATGTAAAGTTCATTTTAGGATATATCACACTGTGTATTTCACTCATAGGAATTTTTTCAGGTGGATGTTGTCAGCAAAACGAACACGAGCGAGTCAAAAAGTGATATAAATAAAGAATGTCAGAGCGTAAAGGAATCACCAAAACCAACCAAAACGACCAAAGAGACAAGCGAAGCGAGTTAGGGATACTATCAGAATTCTCTAAAAAGACAAAAGCGATTGAAGCACCGTTACCGATGGAGACAAATTTGGATACTCCATTTAATATGATCATCGTTGGTATGACGTGTTGGGGAAAAACTTACTATCTTTTAAAACTTTTGGAGACCCACTACATGAACCATTTTGATTATATTTTTTTAATATGTCCAAGTTACGAGTTTAATAAAACTTATCAAACTTGGTCGTATGATAAAGATGAAAATTTTATCGTGATGAATTGTGATCAAGATGATGCTGAACCATTTCTAAGACAAATCGTGGAGTTTGCAAAAGGGACCAATAGTTTGATTATTTTAGACAACTGTGCAACAACCAAGTTTGTTAAAAGTAGAACTTCTGAGCTTGTAAAATTAGTTTTTTCAGCGAGACATTATGGACGTTCAACTATAGTTGTGACACAACAATTAACATTGATTGCAAAACCCACTGAGCTATATAATACCTGGAAAGCATGAAGCAGTGAACCTAAAGTGAAGCCGAAAACATGGCGGATGTTGACGCAGTTGCCAGGCGACAACGTTCCTATTTTCTGTGGAAGTAACACCGACTGACCGTGATCCTAGGCTAATAATATATCCTTCCCCTCCTGGATTTTCACAAACATTTTTTCTTGTTCATATAAACAAGTTTAAAGCTTGAACTTTTAAACTAAATTACAAGAATGCCGCACTCCTGTGCAGCTTTTGGGTGCCGCTCTTCTTTGCAAAAGTAAGAGGCTTTATCTTTTCACCGGTAGGTACTAAAGAGTTTGAATATTTAGACAGCACAATATGTAAAGTAAATTTTTTGACCCGGACTCGCACCTCTGCCTACAAGTGTGCCACGATCTCATTTGTCTGTTTGCCATTATTATCAGCATTTTAAATCCATTTCAACGTCCAGTTGTCTGGTAATATTTTAGTTGAATTACTGAATGCAACTTTGGCTTGTCTAACAAGTCATGTAATGCATATTAGTCAAAATATTTATAACAATGCTATATCACTTTCACAATCAAATTCAAAAATTTTAAAAAGAATATTACCATGCATAGACATAGCACTATCACAATATGACACACAAACTATTAAAGTTTTCATGAATTTGTAATTAATCATTTAATGGTTTTCAAGGCCCATCTGCGGGTTAGGATAAAACACGGATCCGGAATGTAGAAGCGGAATTGGAGATAAAACGGGGAATTGGGGATTTTTTTGCAAAATAATCACCTTAGTTTACTGAATAAGCAGGGTCTTCGCCAGACAGCCGTCCAGCTGTCTTTTGGATGGTTAGTTTTGATTTAAGATGGCCAGTTATGGCTTTTGGATGGCTGTTTACTTTCTTGACAACTTTTCATCAGCCAATAAAAATGTAAAAAGCACCTTGGCTCCCATAGTACTTTTTGCAGCTTTATTAAGTCAAATTGGCCAATTTTTCATTGTGCCATATTCCGTAGGTAAAACGAAACTGGGGTCATAGTAGTTTCAAATAATGCAACAAATTACTTGAGTATAAAAATACTTTAACTTGTTAAATACTGTTTACTAATCATGTATGATCAGATTCAAATCATCGCAATGTTAACCGTTACAATAACTATTGACTGGGAGTTTCTCATGCAGAAAATAGTGCAACCACACAGCCCTAACCCTCTTCCCATACCATGGGGTATTCTGGTCTGCCAGGGCCAATTTGAACACTCAAGATTTGGATGCTAGCTATGACCCTGTGAATAAGTAACTTTAGCAATAAAAAATTGCTGGCTAAAAACGTCTTTTAGAACATGTGTTTACAAATAATGCCACAACAAGCAATTTACCACAGAATTTGACACTTTACGATGTCATATATTCATGCTTAATTATTCATAATTTATTATGGTCCCAAGGGGATCACAACGGCATAGTGGTGCAATCTAAATTTAAATGGAAATAAAAGTCAGGCGTCTCTATGGCGTCAATAACAACTTTTGTTACATTTTATTACATTTTGTTTTTTTTATGTCATTTGGATAATTTGCTGCAATTTCTGATTAAAAAAGTGGAGAGCTGTTTTACTTTAAATATCATACATGTGTCCTCTGGGCATCTTGCGCTTTATTTAGACATAGAATGATATTTCATGATGTCGGGAATATCCAAGAGCTTTAAAGTTTCAACGCTGGTAAAAAGGTTTAAAAAACATCATGGATTGCCCTCCTTCAACTGGAAATTCATAAGAAATCAGCAAGAACTTGCTGGCGGCTCGTTTGGAACTGTTTATTCTGCATGCTATGCTGAATGTAATGATGGAGACGTTGGGCAGAAAGTCGTTGTGAAGAAATTAAAGGGTGAATGCATCGAGTCCAAGCTATGCTTTCTAAAAGAAGTGGAGATGCTAAACAGCACAAGTCATGCAAATATTCCCATGTTTATTGGCTACTCAGACAACCCACATGGTATAGTAATGGAGTATGCTGGCTTTGATTTTACTCCATTTGCACTCTCCTCCGCAGAGGCTTCTTTGGGAATTTAGTATCGGCAGGAGAATAAATGAAACGCTCTTATTATTGTTCATATAAAAAAAATAAAATTAATTTTAATCTTACTGCTTACACGAAGTATTGATACCTCATGATGGGGATGCACAGGGATACATTAGGGAAAACCGGTATGGAAATGAGCGCGCGCGGGGTATCGGGATGATGAGGTTGCGCGGGGAATGATGGGAAGACGGAAATTTGGGAAGCCTCTGCCATATAACGAATCCAAGATGGCGTTAGAATTCTGCGAGTGACTGGTTCGAGTGATCAATATTTCATCAAAATGAACAAAGATAGATAAAGAATGTTTTGTCTTTGAGCCAACGACCTTTCCAAGAAGCAAAGGTCAGTGGAAAACTGATATGTTCGAAGTGCTTCGAAAGTAATGGCGAAATAAAATTCTTCGTGCAAGATGCAGGCTTAAAGCAGCATTTCAAAGTCAAACGTCGTGACTAGCTGGTAGACAATAAAATGCAGGATTGAAAAATGTTGTTTCGCGACCTTCATGGTCGAGAAACAGTGAAGATGATTGAACAACTGTCTGAGCTTTGGCGTGAAACGGTAAGAAGACATTATGTCTACTGTATGGTTCGTAGTCATTTCACTCATTGGCTTGTTTTATAGAATCGAAGCGACCCAACTATTGCGCCTTATAAAGAATACATTTTGACGTGCTTTACAACGTTCAGAATCATGAAAGAAGCTGCAAAAAGTCGACGTGAAGTAGCCAAATTGTTTGGGTTAGTACTGCATCATTGTGGAACGTTAAATAGCTTGGGAGGTGTTCCTTGTTGTGTTGGAGTCGAGAAAGCAGAACACCCAAATGATCATCCTGGCCAGTGCTTTAAATTATGGAGCACAAAAAAAAAATTATGCTGAATCTTACGTCCCACCAAAAAGAGTGAGTATTTTATTGATCTCATTCTATATATATTGAATTTAATATCCATATATAGCCCAGTTTACAATATACAATTCAATTCAGCTTAATCCTAGCCCAGGTTCAGACCTACATCCAAACTAACACATGTAGCAAACCTAGGTTAGATGTGTTTCTCAAAAGGTAACCTAGTCTAGAATCAACCGAGGGCAAACTAGTGTTAAACTGTATCGTGTAAATTGGGCTTCTGATGTTCTATGATATGATTCCAATATGATATTGTATATTATTCAATGTAATACATTGTACAAATATGATAATTTCATACAGTTCCAATTCAGTTATTATTAATTACTATTAATTGTACCATTAATTACATTGACAAATTGCAACAATTTTTTCAGCCTCTGTTGCCTCAAAGCCAAACCATGCACAGTATATTAGAAAACCCACCCATTTGTCCAAGTGGTACTTCACCATTGGATGTTCTCCATGCTGTTTTTGGGTACAAGGATTTTCGACCAGGACAAGAAGATGCAATCAAACATTTGTTAGCTGGAAAAGATACCATTGTTCTTATACCAACAGGAGGTGGAAAAACAGTGACATATGTTTTGCCATGCATCATGTCCCCTGGTATAGCAATTGTTGTGTCACCATTAATCATGCTCATGTATGACCAAGTAACAAGGTTGCAAGGGTATGGCATAAATACATGCTATTATAATACTCTACTTAATTGCAGTGAGAGACAACACATATTGCATAACTTAAAAGACCCAAATTGCCAATATCAATTTGTGTTTGTCAGCCCGGAAGCAGTAGTGACAGAACAATTTCAGAGTTGCTTGACAAAACTGAACAATGAAAAGAGACTGAGTTTCTTCATAATTGATGAAGCTCACTGCATTGACACTTGGGGGAAAGACTTTAGACCAGCTTATCAAGAGCTGGGGATTTTGCGGCAATACAATGTTCCAATAGCAGCTGTTACTGGCACTGCGACAACCCAGACACTAGAATCTATCACATCTACATTACAAATGACAGATCCACGTATTGTCAAAATGCCAAGCAGGGGAGATAACCTACAGTACTCAGTTGTTGAAAAAAAAGAAAATAAAGCAAAGCATCAAGTTTGCAGAATAATTGAAGAAAATCACAGGGAAGAATGTGGTTTGATATATTGCTCCACCCAGGCTGATACAGTTGAAGTGGCATTTGTGGCAAAGAATTGTGGTCTCTCAGCCACATTTTATCATGCTGGAATGGATTGTGGAGAGCGAATGCAAAATGCTTCTATGTGGTTAAATGGTGGTGCCAAAATCATGTGCTGTACAAATGCATTTGGGATGGGTATTGATAAAAGTGATGTAAGGTTTCTCATACACCTTACACTTCCTTCTTCACTTGAAGACTATGTTCAAGAGTCAGGCAGGGGTGGTCGTAATGGAGGAAAATGCTCATGCATTCTTATGTTCAGGTTTGGTGACAGGACTTTTCACCTTCAAAATATATCTAGAATTGGAATGGAACCATTGAAAGAAAACAAACTTTCCCTTCTTAATGTCATGACACACTTTTGTATGGAGGCTACGATATGCAAATCAGTAGCCACTGCAAAATACTTTGAAGAAGAACCAGGAAACCCTTGCACTTTGTGTGATGTGTGCCAGAAAGGGGTCATTCATGAAGCAAAGGATTTCAGTCAAGAAGCCTGGAACGTGTTGGATTGCCTAAGAAGTTTGATTTCAATTCAGTCCAAGATCAAAATAAATGAACTTGTCCTAACATATATGGGCCAAAGGCAAAGGCCATAATCAATGCAGGGTTTCCTACAGTATTGCAATATGGGAAAGGTAGAACAAATTTCAAAAATGGCTCAGTGCTTACAAAATTTGTTCAGCATTTGATATTTAAAGGGTTTCTTGTGGATAATGTATGGGATATGGAAGACAAGATTTCACTAACTTTCCTCTCATTTGGCTATGTAGCAAAATTAGTTGATAACAAGTGTAAAGTTTTCTTTTGGACTATTAGTTTTCTTTTAGACTACTGCTGTGTACATAAATCCTAACAGTTATGCCAATAAAATTGTATACCTCAAATCAGGAAAACAGTCATACAGCTTTTCTGTGAAATTCTCTTTGATCTTTTGTTCACCTTTTGCTTTCACATTGATGAGGTTTTTTGGGACCTTGCCAGAAGCACAGCAATTGTTTTAAAGGGGATAGCAATCAACATCTTGACGATTTCCAACTTTGAAAAACCGTTTCTGCAGGCGGAACCAAGTGCCTTTGAGCTGGTCAGGAATTGGTAATTGGACTGAATGTCTAGATGTGTGATGGACATCAAAGCCATCTTTACTCATGTAAGCATTTCTCAGGTGTTTCATCATGTTGAGATTTGCCATAAGTCGCTGGCACATACTCACTGTTGTATGCCCAGTTACATATTTCTTGAACGGCTGTACAACTTCTGCTTCTACATATGCATCCAACTCAATGCCATGCCCCTTCTTACCAAGAAGGTTTATGCAACAGTTTTTTTGCAATAGAACACGGGTCGCTTTTGGCCACTTACAAACAAAATTTACTGTGTGGCGGAACACTTCGGTGTAATAGTTTCTAAAACCAAGTTGTGCATAAATTGGTAATTGGGCTTGATAGACTGCTTCACGTGCAATGCCATCTCCAAATGCTGTGGCAGCATCATACAATTCCAGCAGAGGACCACAGATGAGGAATGCAGTTGCTCTATGGTGGAAAGCTACATCGACTTCTGATGCTGCTGCAAGCCACTTTTTAAAGCTGGTCAGGAGAAGTTGGCAAACATCACTCATTTGGAAACATATCACTGTCAGTAAATTCCAAAACAGATGCAATACTGTATGATCTGCATGCATCTCGGATTGCTTCTCTCACCTTCACTAGGTTGTTGTCGTTAAACTTTTTATTCTTAAATACCTCTTTACTAAGCTGTTTTCACTTCAAAATCTCAACCAAAACACAATGGAATCCAGATGAGCCATGCACTTTAAATGCAGCCTCACAAAAGTACTCTTTGTCGTGTAAATCACCAGGGCAAAGACCTATCCATCTATAAGGTGCTGATCGAGTCATGGCTGCATTGTTAGTTTTGCAAGTTCCAACATCACCAATGACAGGTGTAATAAACCCTGAACAGGTCCTGTTGCACTTCTGATCAGAATCTTTATCAATTGTACATGTTGCCAAATTTTTGGTAAAAGTTCCATCCATGTCCTGGATTAGTGAATCTTCTTCATCAGACAGTGCACTGTCTTCTTCAAAGAGTTGTTGAATCTCGCTTAAGTTCATTGCTTTGGCCATCACAAGTGGTAAAGGTATACTTGTAAATATAGGACCTGTATACTGTGATCCAGATGCAACTAATAATTTGCATAGGGCACTGTTCTTGTGAAGAACAGCTATACTAAGTGGAGTCAATCCACATCCCTCTCGATCATTGACATTAAGGCCCAAGTCAACCAAGACTTTCACAAAGTTACTGTTGTTTCGTTCCACAGCAACATGTAGTAGACCCCTTTGAAGATGATCTTTTGCTAAAGAAGTGTTTTTGTTGGTCTCATTTTGAACTGCGGCTATGTATGACTCATCGCTATTTGTTGCGATTGCATTCATAAGTTTTTGAGACAGTGAGGTATAGGCATCCCAAAAAGGTTTATCTTCAACTTCAAAGCTTCTTTTCACATTTTCAAGTGTAGTTGGTGCTCCAGCAAGCAACGCGGAATCCGTGTCATCTTCATGATCATCAGTGACAGTTTCATCATCACTTTCATCTTCTGTGCTGCCATTTAAGGTATTTTCATTTGATTGCATTTGACTAAAATTCTCTTGAACGCTGATTGCATGCATTTTCTGACTAAGTAACAGTTCAAAATGTGATCGTGCAGAAACGACATCAAATTTTCCAGAAATAGTATCAAATGGAACATATTGTGCACACTTCTTCTGACTTGGCAAATTAAATTGCTCAGTTAGTTTGTCCAAGATAGTCATTGTACCAAGAATTGTACTATTGTCTTCCAAAGACAAAGGAAGGATATGTACATTACTCTTGACATTATGCATGCTGCCTAATAGCAAATCTTCCTCTCTCGGCACAATATTATATTTTGAAGTTGAAGTGGTTTGCGATGCACACGATTTTAAATGCCTGTCAAATTGTTCCTCTGTCATTTCTTTTAGCTTTTCCAGAGAACAAAGAAACTTACTTGTTGCACACTCAATAATATCCAGTAAGTATCTATCAACAGTTTTAGCAAATAATTTTGCTTTTTCATCGTCACTTTCCAAGAAGATATCTTCTGGCTTCATTTCAGCTGCTGAGCGTTGAGGATAAATACATGCTTCTTCATTTTCAAGAATGTCTTCCATACCTTGAATATCAGGAATAAGCATTGCTTGACCTGTAAAATTCCACATGGTTGGTCCCATGGATTTAAAAAGCCGT
>JAODVM010434826.1:0-24112 GCA_025400095.1 Phenganax marumi
CGTCGGAAATGACCATTTCAGAGTCTTATCAGAGTTCTAGAGCCTCTTTCAGTACCTCCAAGTTGGAAGTTCAATCGACACTTGTTTTTTAGATGATATCATTTAGCGAAGCAATCTCCGCTGCCTTTCTTAATCATATGAAACATCAAAACTAATAACACTAGTACTATATTGTAATGAACGAAAATTTTGTGCGGGAAAACTTTGATCACAGGTACATGTGTTACTACAACCTATATACAATTTCAAATACTCAGTTTGCATTTCAAAGCATTTTCTTTGAAATTACTGTATTATTGGGGGGCCCGCAAGATATTCCGGCCCCCCATATATATTATTGGGGGGCGCGCCCCCCCCCCCCGCTTCCTACGCTCCTGACGTACTCGATAGATTGAACGGAATAAGAAGATGTAGCTGTTGCATGGTAAATGTATTGAATGTTTGGCCTAGTTTATATGTATTTATGTTTTAGGAAAGACGAAAACAGCGTCGAAGAGTAGAAAAAGCGGCGAATTAAGTAAACCGGAATTGCTGACCGAGCTTCTTTAAGAAATGGTGATTTGGATCGGTGGAGTATTGAATCAAAAATGTCCAGGCACACCGAACGCGATTCAGCAACGCTACAAGATTTTTCTGACTTTCATTAATTAATGAGAGTCGAAAAACCAGGTTGAAACACAACTAGTAATTTTTTTAAGGTTTTGGCTTTTTGTAAGCGGTTTAAGTATGGTTGAATTTAGTTTAGAAGTTGCTCTTGTGGACAAAACCCTTCAGATTATTCATCACGTTAGCAAAAAAGTTCGATGTAAAACGACCAACCGAACTTGAAGCCTTCTTCCGTTCCTGTTCAATAAAATAACCCCCAAAATGTTTTCGTAATTCACCACTGCATCATTCTCAAGGTGGAATAGAGAGCAGGGGAATGTTAACAATTTGTATGTGATTTTAGATTAAACATAGTAAATGTTTAGATGAATTTAGCCAATTTCACTGTGATCTATGGCAACCGGTTATCAACTAATCGCATTGCATGTGCAAATTGCCAGAGGTAACGAACCATAATTAGAGAGTAAAGGGATTCGCACTGACAGATTTTCTTCTGGGCCATCGTTTTACCGATAGTTATGAAACTATGAAATGAATTTAGACTTTCTCCTGACTAAGTGCAAGTCGAGTCCATTGTTACTGCTGCTGCACAAACGCCGCACGCACTGCACACGCGCCGTTTCGCATGCATGGCTTTCGCAACCAAAAGTCCAAAAAATTTCTTAAATTTAATGAGAAAGGGCGGTTTTCTGTAGAAGCGTTCGGAAAAGTACAACTGTCGGCTTGGGAAATACCGGCCAGTTTACATTTCAGCGGTCCGTTCCAGGGGATGAAAGCGTGAAAGTGACACTAACTCCAGGCGAATTGGCGACGCCCCTTAAAGCTGTATCGTGATACGGTCATGAATTGTGATTGGTTTGTTGGTTAGGATTAAAGTTAGGGGTCAGGGTCAAGATCAAAGTAAATTGGCATTCATGCGCGTAACACGACGAAAGCACCCATTTTTAGCGTTCCCGGTCAGGGTCGTATCCCGATATGCTGAGCAGCCCGATTATCTGGCTACATGCTAGATAACTCTTAAATTCTTCTTAGGAAACATCGCGTGATTATTGTTGGGGTCAAATTTCATCTCTCGCTTATCAAATACATCTTACTATAAGAATGCTAATCTAAAGCACGTGTTGACTTATTCACACACTGAAAGACTCTGTGTAAACTTGTGTTTTTAAAAAGCACAGCTAGCCAATCAAATTGCTCGAATTCAATTCGAATTTTGGAAAACGTGCAGTCGACCAAAGTTAGCGGAAGTGGGTAGTCAACCAACGCACACGAACATCCGGCTGTGCGGAGCTACAAATATAGTGTCAAGCGCACTGTAGCGTTTACAAATCTAAGGTGTACCGGACTACACTGCTTTCCTGGGTAATATCGCGCACTATCTCTTGTCATTTCGCAATACGATTACTTGTAACACTTAAAAGTGGACGAATATTGCGTTGGCAACGCGAACGTTCTTGGTGATTAATTGACTTCCGGCGTCTCTTTGATGAAAATTTTGGCTGCGGGTACCACAACGCAACACAGCAGAGCGGAGTAGCGTCGCTTTTCGTTGAATTTTGCTGCGAAAGCGCGATTTTTAAACCAAAATGGAAAAGGATTTATGGAATCGAAAAGGCTCCATTGCCGTCAGTTCGATGTCGGCTGGGACATCGCCTAAAATTGGACAGTTTGCAGGGCAAACGCCGAAACGAGTAAGTCGAATTTCGAATTTAAAAGAAATTTGTTTGTTGAAAGGCATATATTATCATTAATACCGTAGTGATTGACTTTGAAAAGCGGGTATTATGTTCTTGCTACAGGTGTATGCTTATCTCACTTGAAGCTTACTTTATTGTTGATAAAACAAAATAGATTTGTAGAATTCGAAGTATGAACACTTTCTATATACAGCACGTCGTTTTGGACTTTGAAGTCTCCGACTTTGTTGTTAGAAAAGCTTTTGTCACGAAAAGTATTGAAATCATTTGTGTTCTATCTGCTTTCCAGGCTCTCGCAAGAACGTATTCTCCATTTAGAAAATCTAGATCTCGTTCGTCGAGCGTTGGTTCGTACGATAGCACAGGTATATAGACTTCGATGAAAAACTACTCTTGAAAGAAGATTGATATTTTGGTGAATACACGTTTGTGACAATTTAGAGCACAAGGATTTTTTGCAAGCATTAATCCCGATTTAGTCGTTGCTTGTCTTTGATATTAAGTCGATAACTTCGGATTTAGTTCGAAAAATGTGTCACGCATGTGAATATCATTCATTATCATACATATTGCCACTCCACGGTTATTGTTTCAAGAGCAATGTTTCCCAATGCCAGTGGCTCTACATGATCGCTGTTTCGCTCTGTTAATGCCTGACGATTTCACCGGTCAAGGGGCGACCTGGTTAATGGGTTTGCAAAACTGAGTGAAAGTCTCTTGTTTACTTATCAAGTTTTGATGCTTTTTCACACTAATGTGTCCTACTTTAGTCAATTTTGTCAATTACTAGACAGGCATTACTATCATAACATATTATAATTATATTGTGATGGGTGAAAAAGAAAGGGAAATTGGGTAATAACGTTTTTTACCTATGCATTATACGGTACTTAAGTCTTACAAGATGCACTATATATTAAGATTGGTTGTGCAACATGTTCCCTGCAATTTTTCATAAATATTCAGCATTTAGAATTTAGGCAACTCAGCTTTTAACATTCTTTAATCTTCATGAAAAGTGAGATTTTCTATGATTTATTCATTTTACATTCTCTTTTTGAAAAACAATAATAGCAATGAGAATGCTATTTTTGGTTGTAATATGGAGGTCAAAAAACAATTGTTACATAACACAATTATGCTGTACATCAAATGTCATATAATGTTAGATTCTGGTATGAATATTGTAAAAATAGTTTGAAGCCAGCCTGACAAGTTTAGTGGGGGGAATGAAACAGTAAGGATAACAATTTTTAGCTAGAGTTAATAAAATAAAACAATGCAATTTTAAAATACCAGTAACTTAGTGCTTTGGAATGAATGAGTCTACTATTATTTAAAGCATGAAGGTCTGAATGAAATAGTAGTTTAGTAGAAATGGGATGTGTGTTCAAAATTGAAGTCGCAGAAAGGAGTTGTTCCAAACAGAAACTGCCCAGAAAAACACTTTTGAGTAGTATTGTGCAAACAGCAGGAAAGAATTAAGATAAAACATTCATTTTGTACAAATAAACGAATCGAGATAAAAAAATATTTTGGCAAAAATAGGATGTGAGTGGGAAATGCAAATTATGAAAAAAGTTTTTTAAAGGAATAAGCTCAGAGAAAAACAGCAGGAAAGATTAAAGTAACTTAGCAAACCATTCAGACTTTGAATGAAAACCAATGCAATGAAATAAAATGGATGAACAAATTATAAGGGAAAAGCTATAGATATGTAAGGATAAAAAATGGATATGCATATGTGTGCTTGCATATGGATAAAAAATGGGATATCCTGTCATATTCTGAGTTGGGAAAGAAAATTTTTGGAACAGAAATCACTCCGAAACGCTTTAAAAATACAGTGGAAAAGAGTATAGTAAGACATTCATTCAGATTGTAAATGAAAGCAAATCGATGTGAAAAAGTGGTTGGATAAAAAATGGCATGTGTCTTCAGACTGAGATTTGGAAAAGGAAGTTTTTCAAATGGACATTGTTCTCTTAAGAATAATGTTGAAGCAGCAGTACAGAACAGAGTATGACGCTCACATTGTGAATGAAAACAAAACTCGAGACAATAAAGTGATGTAATAGTGAATGGGATGTGTATTGTAAGTAGTTGAAAAAAACTGTTGGAATAAAAATTGGTCAAAAAGCAGCAGAAAAGAAACAATGCACATGAATGAAAGGGAACGAAACGAAGAGAAAGAAAGGAAAGGATTAACAGAATGAAGAGATGAAAGGGGGAAAAGTGGAATCTGTGTTTGAAATGAGAATTGGGAAAGAATGAAGTAAAGCAGTCAGAATGTGAATGAAAACAAAGAGGAGAAGACTGAAGGGGAATTAACATAATTAACGAGTCAAGACGAGGCAACGCGCAACGCATTGTGGATTTCGTGAGAGGACGTGAAATAAACGTGAAAGACGAATGGCTTAAAGGTCTAATGGCGTCCACAGCAAATGGTCCGTCCCCTTCAGAGGGACATAGCTCTGGAGATGTTTCATCTAGATCACCGGCAGCTGCCCAGAAACCACCAATGTTATCGGAACTCAAGGTTCGAAACAGCTCAAGCGTTTGTTATGCCTTTGCTGGTTGTTATGTTTTTTCGCTGTCTCGGTGTTATTATTGTTAATTCGAAATGTTATTGACGAACAGAGACTCAGCTTTTCCGAAAGTATGTCTTCGAGAAGGCTGCCCCGAGCAAGAAAGCGGACGATGTCTGTATCGTCTGTGGACAGTTATAGCTCAGGTTAGGCAATTTGAACGGCTTTCCAGTGCTGCTAATCCTTGCAAGTTGTCAAAGTCGAGCACAAAAATGACATTGAAAATAGAAACGTCTGTACTGCATTGTACCGCTTGTACTAAAACAAAATTAGTCCACCCGGAAAAAATCAACTAGAGTGTCCTGATGTATTCTATTAGCTAATCTACAGCCTCGGAGTCTTCAAAATGTTCACATCTATGTCTTAACTATCGTGTTGGAGTAGTTCAAAGCTATTAGTACCTAGTGAGATTGAATGTTTTCATGTCAATTTCGTTGTCATTATAAACTATGTCTATAGCTGTTGTTTGTATGTTTTAGCAAGTTACTCAGACACTAGTTTCTCCTCTGACGACGACGATGGCGTCTCTCCGAGAGAAAAGGATCAGGTATTGCTCTAAACTTGTAAAAAAATTCGAAAATATATCGAGACGCGTAAGATACGTAAGTTATGTCATGTTAGCCCCCATTTCCGGCTTCAAATATTCAAAGCATTGCGGGAAAATATTGCTTCTGCATTGAAGCACTTGCTTAGATTTTACAAGTTTTAGCTAATTTCAAATGCGTTTACATTTGTGCGATTCACTTTTGTTTTGCAGTAAGTTTGAAAGCACTGTAGACTATAAAAGCAAGTTGCATAACTTCATGTATTTGCAGAGCATATCTCTTCTTGTCTGCAATAAAAGCCCCTGTGGGACATGTCTAGTCAATATAATTGCAAATAATGCTTGTTAATTAATAAACTTCAGATTTGTGGCGCAGCGCATGCCAGATTAGCAGTGGAAATTATGGACTTTCATTTGTATTGTATATAGCCTTTTGGGTATTCCAGATGTCTGTAGTTGATATAGCACTTGTGTGGCTAAAACCATTGCTTGTGGATATTAGGTTTTTTTGCAACAACTGACTGTTAAATTTTAACTTCTTTAGGCCCCGTTTACACGGTACAGGATTTGCACGGTCACGATATCAAATTAAGCAGTATCGAGGCCAGTTTAGCTCATAAATAAATAATAGTGTTCCAGAACTTAATAGCAACTAATCGTAGAAAAAGTTGTTGGAACAAATATAGGCGTTAAGTACCTAAAGTTGATGCTGTGACCATGCGAATCTGGTACCTTGTAAACAGGGCCTTAGTTGCATCACTTTACAATTGAGTGGCTGTGTTAAAGCACAAGCTTGTTTGCTAGAAATTGTACAAAACTTTGTGTTTTTGTGAAATTAATACCCTTCCCCCAAGGGCGTATAATCTTTTAAAGAGAGCATTGTGAGTGGGTGTGTCTTATTGAAGAAGCTGTGAAGGGGCACACAATATCTGCACTACTTATAGATTTTATTCTGTATCTTTATTACACCCCACTGTTTATCATCAGGGGAAAATTATTTTGAGTTAATGGCTTGACTAAACTGTTGCTGAAATCACTTTTAAAAGTGTTCACAGCCCCATTCGGACTTCAAAATGCGCAAAGCCGTTAATCAAATGTCTTCAAAATTTGTTGAAGTCATGTGGCCAAAAGAGTTGATCAATTTGGTCACATGACTTTTTGTTTTCAATGCTGAGTAGTCATATCAGATAGATAATAGTTTTAACATTTGGTGCGTAATCTCTTTGGTCAACAGCATGTCTTCATCCAAGCAACCACTTGTGAAATTTGCACATGCTTACGACAACAGCATGTTTGTGCAATCATATTCAATTTACAGCCAAAGTTTAAATTAGGCACCAAACGCTAAAAACTATTTATATGTGATAACTATTTATGCATTCAAAACAACAAAGCGATCAACTCTTTTAGCCATGTGGCTTCAACAAATTTTGAAAAGATTGATTGAATGGCTTTATGCATTTTGAATTACAATTTTGCACTGTGAGCACTTCAGTGATCTCAGTAATATGACTGGCAATACACCTCAATTGGTCTTACATATAAATAAATAGGTATTCATCTATCTGCACTGCCAATAATTTTACTTTTCAAGGGGAGACTCTTCTGATTAAAGATTGAAGAATGAATAATTTTGTTCATTATTGTATTTCTGCCTAGCGAAACTCCAATGGTTTCACAGACTTTTGTGTGAAGAATATTAATCGGGCTGACTTTGGACAACGGGAAATTGAGATCGCTGAACAAGGTGCAATTTTGTTTCTGCTTACATTGTACCATGTCAGATTTTTTCACTTAAGCCAGGTTTTCATATACAGTATATATTGTAATTCATCGGCACTATCCTCAATGATTCGCAAACAGGAGTCAGTTAGACATTGTTCATCAGAATTATGAAGTATGAATACAGTAGTTTGGTGTTAAATTTGATTGAGAATTGATGCAATACTTCCATTGCACCTTATTCATGTACAAATTTTACTTTAATTAGAGATGCCTGGTTTAATTTTACTAAGAAAGCGAAATGCAAATGATAGACCACTGGAAGGAGCAAAGATTGTCGGATGTACTCATGTTACTGCACAGTCAGCGGTAAGCTTTCGGTTCAAGAAATAAATCGCTTCTCTCTGTTGTCTCTTTTTGTTAAGAAAAGTCCATGTATATATATGATTTTACATTTCTAATGTACAATTATGCTTTAGGTTTTGATTGAAAGTCTGGGTATGCTTGGAGCCCAAGTTAGATGGTGTGCTTGCAATATTTATTCCACTCAGGTAAAGTACTAAGGCCTGTTTTCCACTAGGCGGAATTTTTCGAGTGAAAAGTAAATCTAGCAATGTGATTGGCTAGCAAAATAATTCCCCGCGAAAAGTCAAAAGCAAGCCGATCATGTTGCTAGATTTATTTATCGCTCAAACAAATTTGCGTAGTGGAAACCGCCTTAAATAATTTTTTTGAAAGAGATCTTATCAAATTGTTTTTAGCTCTTCCCTTGACTAGTAAAATTGTCTGAGGTTAGACAGCCAGAGTTATTCACATTGCATCTTAATGAGGGACTATAGTACTATGGGTATTTCGTTCGTTGACTTGTGTTACAAAAGATGCTCTGCGCACATAGCCAGTGTGAAAACAGCTGCCCACTATATCTTGCAAGGAACAACTTAAATTGGGTTGCTCTTCTTCCATAAGCTACTGTGGACACTGCCAAAAATTAGCAAAAGCTCAATGGACTGCTGCTCATTTTTTAGAATGAAGTTGCTGCTGCTTTAGCAGAAAAAGGTGCGTTTTCGGGGGGACATTTTCTCATTTTTCATTTTTGCATCCTTTCAGTTGAACCCCTATTAAGCAGGCACCTTTGAGACATGTCCCAGGTGTCTGCTTAAAAGATGTGAATGCTTAGATGGGGTGTCAGCTGCAAGGCGTGTTTATACGGGCAATTTTCTCATGTTAAAGGATGTAATAAGATGAGTAACTGTAAATATACCTTGTCGGAAAATTATGTCATTGTACTCATCAGTGCTTAGTGCTTAGTCAGAGTTCATGCCTAAATTTCATAACTTACAGTAACTACTGCTCATAGTTGGAGCAAAAAAATTTCAACAACTACAGCAGATCTTTGCTGCTGAGTTAGTATCTCAACAGGAAGGAACTGTTGTTGTTGTTGAAATTTTTTTCACTGTAACTTTGAGCAGTAGTGAAGTTATAAAATTTAGGCATTGACTGTGACCAAGCACTTACGTAGCAACAATATTATTAATGCTCTTAGTAACATGCTCATTGAATTGGTGAAACTATTTGCTAAAATATGAGGGCTGTGACACTATTTCTAAATCTGGAGTAAGCTGTGAATGATTAAATGGTGTTGCTCTCTTAGGCTATCCGATATTTGCATGGAAAGGGGAGACTGAAGAGGATTTTTGGTGGTGTATTGAGAAGTGTATCAATGCTCCTGGCTGGAACCCTAATATGGTAAATGATAAGGGTAATACATAAAGCCTTGTATATAGAGCATGCAAGTTTACTGAGGTTGGGGTTTTTGGAGATGGATGGATAATTAGTGATTGCAAGGAGTATTAGCAATTACTAATGTACATAAATGTGTTAGTCTTGATACTTTTGAATTATGGATGGCTGGAATAGCCTTTGGTCGCCCTCCCCCCTGCTTCCCAAGATTATCCACCGTAATAAAAAAGATGGCGGCTTGTCGATTTTGCCAGAATCCTTTACGGTTCTAAATTGTTTATAGTGATGTTTGATAAATTTTACCTGAACTGGATCAAACTACAGATGATTAGCTTCTGGCTTCATAAAATTGCTGACTTGAAGGCGATGTGTTCTGGTATTTTCAACGTGTATAAAAATTATCTGCGCAAAGGATTCTGGTAAAATCGACATGTGGCCATCTTTTTTATTATGATCAATTTGGTGGTAAAGACTAAGAGTATAGCAAAATTGATGACTGGGTGTTTTTGACTATCTGGAATGCCTAAATTTCTAACTTTATCTTGCTCAGCCTTGCATTTAGTGCTATGAATCTCACCACAATCTTATGACCCTGCGTGTTTGTGCTTGCAAATTATGCCTCAAGTGTATGTTTTTCATACGTAGATACTTGATGATGGTGGAGATTCAACACATCTCATGTACAAG
Organism: Phenganax marumi; assembly: GCA_025400095.1. NCBI lineage: Eukaryota > Metazoa > Cnidaria > Anthozoa > Malacalcyonacea > Clavulariidae > Phenganax > Phenganax marumi. The sequence goes on from JAODVM010434826.1 coordinate 9,585, forward strand.
AAATTTCCTGGTAGATTTAGTGTTCTCAAAGGAATCGTGGAGGAAAGTGTGACTGGAGTTCATAGGTGAGAGCAGCATCCATTGAAATGAATCTAGCTGGAATGTTAACTCCTATGATTGGAGTCCATGATGGAGGGAAGCCAAAAGGTTTTCATTCCCCGCTGGAAATGAAATCTCTATCTAATTATAAATCTATCTATCTATAAACCTATCTATCTGTCTAAAAGACCCTCTTATTTATTGTAAGCTTTCTAATATTTAGATTATTTCAACTTTCAAAACAAGGCAAACTAACTGTTCCAGCTATGAACGTCAACGATTCTGTCACAAAGGTACACTAATTATCAGGTGCAGATCAGTGCTCATCTAACAAGGGTGCAGGTTTCTTGGAGGGGGGGTGCATTGGTATGTTAACGAAGGGACTGACCAGGCGGTAGTATATTTTTAGGAATATTGGTATACCCCCTTTTATGTAACCCCTATCCATAGACTTCTTATGCAGTATATCTCGCTATAGAAATACTTATTATAATATTTACTGTATAATTGCAGTTAAATATATATAATTGCAATTTAAGTTATGAGTAAGTTGCACTGAGAATGTATAATGTCTTGCAGGTGTACTGTAGGTTATTACCTATAGTACACCTGCAATTTTTGTGTGAGGGGGGAGGGGTGGGTGCTAGAATATTTTAGAGGGATGCACACTGCCCTGCACCCCCTCTAGAAAATCTGCCCGCGATTATCAAAACATGCTTCGTTTTTGGCTTTCAGACAAAGTTCGACAATCTATACTGCTGTAGGGAGTCTGTTTTAGACAGGTAAGCGTGATGGAGTATGGTATACCAGAATAATGTTAAAAACAAGTGGGCAACTAGTCACAGTGGCTGTTGTAATTGAATCAGTGACTTACCATGGATGTCATTCCAGTTCTGGATGTGCAGAATGTCTGTATATATATATATCAAACCATTGCTGTAAAAAAAAGGGAAATTAGCTCAAGTTAATGATGTGAATTTCTTAGTTTGAAAAGGACTACTGATGTAATGTTTGGTGGAAAGCAAGTGTTAGTGTGTGGATATGGAGAGGTGAAATTCAACATGATTAACAGTGATTAACTGATCGATACATTTGCACATCTTGCAAGGCTTAATTAGCTTGTATGAAGGCCTGGGGCCAGTTGTACGAAAGGTGGATAGCGCTATCCACCGGATACTGATTTTTTAAAACATTCGTAAAATTTCTCGTCAATCGTTGTAAACAAGATTAAGACAAATGTTCATAGACTAAAGGCCGCTAAGTTTATTTTGTTAGCCATTAGGAAGGTTTGGCCGTTTTTTGTCCAATTTTACGCGGGTTGAAAAATCCACTATGCAGTGGATGGCGCTATCCACGTTTCGTACAACCGGCCCCTGGAGATTTTTACAAGTGTTTCCTATTTTATAAATGGTTGATTGCGAAGAAGCCTCTTATTGTATGGCATGGTGGCAAAATTGTATAAACTTTGCCGATGAACTGTATGGTATGGCTGTTCTGTAACTACATATGGTCGTTTTTAGTACGTCTTATTTTTCTCGTCCTCAGGTGGGCAAAGGATGTTGTGCGGCGTTAAAGGGTCTGGGATCTATTGTACACGTCACTGAGATTGATCCTATCTGTGGTCTGCAGGCAGCGTAAGTATGCTGTGCTTCAAATCAGCTAAATGCTTGTTATTCTTATTACTTCATGGTTAGATAAAACAACTTATTTCGTTTTTGCAGTATGGATGGATTTAAAGTTGTGAGAATTGAAGAAGTTTTGGGGCAAATCGATATTTTAATTACTGCAACAGGTACAATTGCGCTCTCTGTTTCAACCATTGAACTAAAAATACATGGAGCGCTACCTCTAATAATACTTTCTAATAATCGATTGAAGCCAAATTTGACACCCAGACACGCGTGTTTGCTGTTTCGCGATTCTCTCGCGGGAGCACAGATTTCAGTCCTAACTGTACCGTTTTTGCGAAGAAAAGGTAGTTTTTGGGCAGTTCGTTCACAAAATTAAAAAAAAGCTGCATTTTTTGCCTTCTTTGTGTTTTTTATTTCTTACTTTCTGCTATAAAATGCTTAGTAGCTTCGTAAAACATGTTTTTTTTGGCAAAAGTTTCACTCGTTTTCCGAAAGTGTTTATATGTTTGGTTTTTTGGCCGTGTATTCCGTTGTGTGAAAAGACTAGGGCCGACCTCTGACTTTTGGCTTCAATTTTTGGCTTCAGCTAGCGTTCCATGATTTTTGGTTCAATGGTTTTAACTTAAGAAATGTTTGTTCTCTGACCGATATACGTGCGTGCATGTGTCTTCCCAGGTAACAAGGGTGTTGTTACGCGAGAGCACATGGATCGTCTTAAAAACGGCTGTATTGTGTGTAATATGGGTCACTCGAACACTGAAATTGACGTGGTAAGTTTTTCCACTACACTTCCAAAAGTCCTGTTCAGACAGGCGAATTTCCTTGACGTGTTTTCCTTGACGAGTTCACTTGCCTGTGTGTACAACGAACTCTCAAAAGCTGGCCTTACTAGCTTTGAATAAAGCTGGTTGTCAAAAAATACTTGTCGGATTTAGTCTTACACATAACCAAATAAAACGTCCCGAGGAGAAATTGCTCATCTGTGCTATAGGCTTACTGTAATATCACACCGTTTGCTTCCAAAGGCGAAACGTTTAATCAATTTATAGACATGGGGAAAAGATTTGTGATAGGCCTTTCGTTGCTCGGGAACTTTATTTAATGTGTAACTTTTTAAGCCAGTAATAGTAATAATGTATAGTATATACTATTGAACGCTGCATTAGCCTTGTGTTTTATAGGCCAGTTTAAGAACAGAGGAATTGATCTGGGAGAAAGTTCGACCTCAAGTTGATCATATCATTTGGCCAAATAAGAAAAGAATAGTGTTACTAGCAGAGGTTAGTGTCTTACACTTCGTTTCCATGCAGTAATGGAGCCTTAACAGGCGAACGGTTTTGTTATCGACAACTATTTGTTGTCGATTACTAAAAGTTGTCGACAGCTGTTTAGAGCAATTTTTAGGGTTCCACACACGTGAAAATTTATCTTGTTACTCACAAATAGTTGTCGACAAGTAACGAGTTCCCCTTGAAAAACGGGAGACTTGTTTGTTGTCGACAACTAAAAATCGACAATTTAGTTGTCGACGACTAACTTCACAAACGACGATATTTAGTTGTCGACAACTTTTAGTGATCGACAACAGATAGTTGTCGACAACAAAACCGCTCGTCTGTGGAGGCTCGTAGAGAGCTTAAGATTCTTCGACGTTACGTTTGACGAAGGGAAGTATGCTGAAAACAGTGTCTACTAGATAAAATACAATTTTTGGTACTACAGTAACGTTTACGTAGTACTGTAACTCTGGTTATGTTTTCAAGAAGTTTTTGTGCGCACTAAATTTCGCGATTGGTTGAGAACATGACTTTTAAAAAATCTCGTCATAGTTTGCATTCTGGAAGATCAGTCAGATGTTTCAGTTTTGTGAACCCACACACAAAAAGTTCTTATACGTAATATCCGTTTTATTCGCTTGTTCTATTACAACAACAAAGTTTTTGTTCTATTCAATGGTTGTACTTCTGTGTTTAAAATGAAATGTGTTTTTTAACCTCGTTTTCAATGGCCGCGCCGTCGAGCTGGCGTCGTACAATCTTAACTAAGCTCGCTAATTATATGTGACAAGCAGCACAGTGTAGGAAACGACCAGTAGGGCCACTCAGCATCAAAACTCGTGACCGTGTTTACGGGCTGCCGACGCAATTATTGTATTGGCAGCCAGTCAATTATAAAATTGTATTACAGAGGCTGCGCTAGAGGCCTGGGAGCGAGAGTGGAAAAGGTCATGTTTTTGTTATCTCTGAGTGGCCCTACTGGTCATTTCCTATACTTGTAGAAGCGGCGAGGCAGCGCCAATGAACGCCTATACTAATCTTTTTAACTATTCTAGGGTCGTTTGGTGAACCTGAGTTGTTCCAGTGTACCGTCTTTTGTAGTCTCAATTACTACAACAACGCAGGTTTGATGAATCGTATTTGCAACAGTATCTAACGGTATCGAATAAAACTTCTCTGAAATTGAAACATTATGAATGGCCCTGGCATACAAGAATTGAGAGTTAGTCCGCTACTTGTGGGATGTCACCCGAGAGGCTCCGCTCTACGTTTGGTAGATATGATGTCTGCCTTGTGAGAGATTTGAGTGTGGTGGCGTTGCACATATACGGGGGTTCTGGCTGTCTCAGCCGTGTGTCTCAGTAGATCGGTGGTCAGAGCAACCGATGGGCCAATTGTAATACTCGGGTTCGATTCCAGGCTGGGACGGCTAGAATTTTCATGCGTGTGTGTCATTGATATCTAACGGTAGTGCCTTTGTGTGTGATACAAGTTAACTGAAAAGTCCATTTGCATTGTGGAACGTTTCTTTTGCCGGGTCTAAAACAAATGAGCTCGAACAAGGCTTTACATAATCCTTCTCATTAGATTCGGCACAAAAGTTCGACGTTTGAAACTGGTTTATATTTTTGTTTGACGCACTAAAAGATATGGCCAAAAAAACACGGAGAATTTGATTGTTGTCGCAAAGAAACAGATGTTGAATGCTTTTTCCTTCTTTTTTTTCTAGGCTATAGCGTTAATAGAACTGTATAAGGCACCGCCCGGACGATATAAGCAAGATGTGTATTTGCTACCTAAAAAAATGGGTAAGATTCCCTAGAAAGTATAGGCAAGGCGAGTTGCTTGATTTTTCTGTTTTAGAGGCTTTGGGCTAGCTGTGTTAAGCGGCGACGCGAGTTTCTTGCTTTTGCATGTAAACACTTTAAGCTGTGTAACTCAGCAAGGCGAGTTCAATTTCCATCGATAGTGCATACGTATTTTCTGAGGCTTTTTGGCAGAAGCACTGAATCGAGATCTTACTGCAAGTTTCATGTTCTGTTTGTAGATGAATACGTGGCGTTGCTGCATCTGCAGACGTTCGACGCCCATCTTACAGAATTGACGGATGACCAAGCGAAATATTTGGGTGTCACTAAGACTGGCCCGTACAAACCTAATTATTATAGGTAAGCTGTTATGATGGATATTTTTAAGTGCTCTTGCTGTTAAATAACAATTTTATTCAGTCGATTATAGTGATATATAATTTACAAAAAAATATATTGTTGAGCTAACTGATGCATATATCTTTGTACTTTTTTTTCAGATATTAAATTGAATAAACGTATGGTGGAGAGCAACTGCTAAACAATGTTTGGAAACAATGGATATGTATTCCTGTATATTATTGCTGCAATCATCCAGGATGGTCATCTATTTATTATGTCTGTTCAAAGAGGAACAGGCTATTGATGCATATATTTTACTGCGGCTGGAAGATGGTTCATTGTTGTTGTATTAGACTCGCCTTTTGCACATTGAAACATTGTAAATTCGAACACCATTTTTATCGTAGAATCATACACAGCAACGGCAGCACAAGATATTTTGTTTACCGTTATCAGGCTTTTGGGTTTATTACTCGGATCCTATAGTCAGGGAACAGGGGAAGTTGGTAAAAATTGGAAGATCATATGATGAGGGGTCATTTTATGTTGAAGAGTCTTCGCTGCTCTTCACTGTGGAGACTATTTTGAGTTTGTGATTATAGTTATTCGTTTTTTAATGCGACAGCTGACTAATGGAAGATGTGCATGGTGCCTTACTGTACATGATCACTTCATTATATCAAAAAGGCATTGTTTTCGCCTTGTACAATGAGTGGAGTGAAGATATATCGAGTACAATGTTTTCATGGACGAAAAGATTGAACACAAAAACTTGGTTAAGTCTCTAAGCCCCAACTCCAAATGAACAATAACTTTAGTCAAGCCACCAAACCATAATTATCTCTTTTCATCGTGCAAGAGTTCGCATAAACATAAACAGATAAGTAGAGCTAGTTTTTGGTCAAGTGTCCAAGACATATCTCAACATACAACGTAATATTTGGAATGATGACTTTTTCAGAGCCTAGAAGCTGTGAAACATTGTTGTGTATGAATTTACTTGTCCACGTAGACGTGTGACTATTTTGTATTTAGCCCATTGTTGATTAACATTGAGAAATACGTAGACGAAGTGAGCGTTTTATACCACAGACGGGAATTAAAATATATCAGTAAAAAATAGTACACGAGAAATTGGGAGCTGTTCTGTCGAATGCTGTGTCTTTCAAAGTTTACAATCTGTAGAGATTCGACTAGAGCTGGGCGGTATTGAAATGTCAATACCGGTTACGGTATTTTTGAAATACCGGTATACCGTTTGAATCTTTTAAGGAAATGTGTGATTTACAGTAAATGCAGTTTTCACCCATGGGAAAATCACGTTTTCATATGATCTTCTGCGGTCGTAAAATTGATTTTTTTGCCGATCCAACTTACGTCATATTGAAACAAAGTTCTAATGTATATTCTATACCATATTTCGCGCGTGCATACATTGTTTGTTTTCTGTTTGTGAACTTTCCTTGTTGTTTAATAAAAACATTAACTAATGATAGCCATGATACTGATATATCTTATAGTGTACCGCCGAAAACGGTATGCCGGTATAGGGTCAAAACCAACACCGCCATACCCGTATCAACAAAATACCGTGAATAACTAAGAATACCGGTATACCGCCCAACTTTAGATTCGGCTAGGTTTGTTTTTTTATATTTGTAATATTGACATGTTCGCGGCTTTGGCAAAGTTCTAATTGAAAGACACTTCCCTTGCGAAGGCAAACTAGTTGCTTTGAACTCGCTAGTTTCTACAAATTTTCGTCGCAAAATGTCTGGCAGGCATAACACAACCAATAGGCGTAGTTATATAAGAATATCTTCGCTCAATTTCACGAAACAGTCACGAAAGTGAACCTGAACACTCGACAGCGAACTCAGCTCCTCATGAAATAATTGTTTCCTTCGCACGCACATTTAGCGGTGAAATACGGAGAAATATCAACATAAAAAATACTCATGACATGGATACATACCTCAAATGCCTTTGTCAGAGGTTTTTTTCGCTTTCGTTGGTTTTTTTGTCGTGTCGTTCGTGATTTTTTGGGAGCTTTCTTTCGAAGTGCCCGATAAAACTTTTATATTTTCACAGAACGTTCTCCCGCCGCTCAACCGTTCTCGTTTTTGATTGGTGATAACCGTTCACGTGACACTTTCTGAATTAAGCCCCTTCGTTTTCCAAACGTGTCCCTCTTTATCAGGCCAGTGGACAACTCCGTGAAGATGAGGGTTTTCAGTAAACAAATCAATTGGAATTCATTTTACATCAATGAAATATTTTAAACATTTAAGGCTGCCGTAAGTGCAGGCACCTGAAATCGATGAAGGTGAAGTTTTCACACAGAGATATCGCAATTCTTCTAAATGTAGCAAATACCATGAATATGCAACTACATCATCACAATCCCTGACCTTGATAAAGGCACTTGAATTCCATGAAAACAGTTTTGCACGAGAAGATTTATTTCAATTCTTCTAGATCATGGTATATCTTTACACTCGGGGGTGTCTTGTACGTTGTCAGTATGGCCACAGAATAAAGATCAGAAACAGAATGGCCACTCGGCGGTGCAACGTGTCCTCGTTTTTTTTATGTAAAATACGCCGTTTACTGGCCAGAAGGCGGAGCAACGAGACCGTACAGCGTGTTTATTGGTCAGAAAAAGTCACTAGAGACCTTTAGCATCACCTTTACGGCAAACCGCTAACCGCAAACGGCAAGCTTTAAATTGCATTTCATAGTTTGTTTAAACTCATAACTCATCTAAGTAGCTAAGTCATGTTTTAGTTTGATGCAACAAAGTATTTTATTTTCGAAAAGCTATGGAAATCGCCTTGCCAATACAATTTGAAGTTTGCCGTTTGCGGTTATCGGTTTTCCGTGAACGCCAAGCTAAAGGTCTCTACTGACTGGCTAGGAAAACGGCGGACAACATGCGTAATGCGATATGCGCAAGGACTAAAAACGTCAAAGCTACCGACGTAAGTAACCCTTCTGTATGAGATCTTTCTTCTGTGGTATGGCAACCATTTTAATGTCATTTTAAGAAGCAAAGTGATGAAAACGTAATGTGAAGAACCAGCATTGTCTATGCACTACAATATAGAACGACAGTTACGTAGTATACGTAACAACCTCAACCGCCTGGCTAGGTCCAGGCACAGCACTTTCAGAACTGGTTGAGTCCACAAGCTGAGTTTGAATGTTTTGTTGTGAGTTCACAGTGCTCAAATTGGTGTGAGGTGCCATGGCAACTTGCGGGATACTAGCAGTCATGTACTGCCCTTGCGATGTTATTTGATTGTTCTGGATTTGCATCATGGCCGCAGCAGCATGGACTGGAATAGTGACCATACTAGACGTACTCAAAGAGGAATCGCCAACCCCCGCCAGCGCAGCTGCGGGGTGCTCGGGCATCACCAACTGTCCGCCATCAGCAAGTGTCGCTTCGGCAAGAGTTGCAACTGCCGCTTGTGCGGCTGCCTCGCCTTGGGACATCTCGCTGATACTTATTGTAACGGGAGTACCCTGTGTCGTCGCAGACACTTCTGAGAGGGTTGCAACAGCTTGCGTAGATTCCGCTTGGGTCGAGCCGTCTGTATACGAACTAACAATTGCACCAGTCGCATCAACCTGCACCAACGAAAGAGTACCATCCGCATTGGTCAATGTGTGCACAATAGGGTGAGCAGGTACCTGTTGAAATCCGTCGCCATCTTGAAAATCAGGTAGCAGATCCGCCCTGCCGTGGAATTCGTAACAGTTCTTCACGATCATCCGTAGCGCGTTGGTCCAAGAGAGTTTCGCCTTCTGGTCTTCAGAGCGAGTGTCGCTTCTAACATTTTGCCATGGGATATCGTCCGGCCACCAAGCAGGTTTAGTAGTATCCCTACCCCAACCTGGTTTTCCTCTACCTGTCGAGTACTTCAACATGAGTGGGATGAATGCTCGAAGCTGCGCTTGGGTCATCTTATCTACCGGAGTGGGAATGCCATCGATGTACAAGGGTGGGAGCTCAAACAGACCATTGTTATCCTGGCTTGGTGTAGGTGTCTGCTGCGCTAAGGCCGCCTCCAAACTCTGCAAGATATGAGGCTTCAGACTCTTCACACAATTCTCAAGAGGTGCTGCACCAAAAACCTATAAGTAAGGAGAGAATAGTTTTAGAAATGGTCCATGTTGACACATGTAAATACCCTGTTCTTATTTCCACTCAAAAATGGAGAACAGAATGAGAAACAAACTTCATTCAATTCAACATCTACCTTAAATAATGGATTTGGTCTTCCTGGGCATGCACAGAGCACAACTGCCTGCTGACCAACACGTGTTGCATATTCATCAACTGTTCCTTTCAGTTTTCGCAACAATCTGGTTTGTTGACGTTTGCGAATGGAGGGGTTCGTTTCGAAAGAGTGCGGACGTTTCCTCTTGCGTCCAGTGGCAACGGCAGCCGCAGCTGCAACTCCAACGGGGCCAGCGGCAGCTAACTGGCTTGTAACGACATCAGTTACAGAAGGGTTGAGTAGGTCTGAGTCATCAAATGTTGCAGATTCAGGTGACGAAGGTTCAGACATCGCAGACGAATCATGAGCCATAGCTTGGAAATGATCCGTGCCATCGTGCATCGTCACTATCTCAGGAGAATGGGCAGCACCATCGTGATGCATGTTAACCACATGACCAACATGTGACATTATGCTCTGAAATAAGACAGTAATTATACTGGGCTAATTTATTACAACTTATACTGAATACCATATTTATTCAAATAAATGCCGCAGCGTTTATTAAAATTTTGGCGCTTGATGTGCGGTGTTTATTCGAGAGTGGCATTTATTTCGAGGCGGCGTTTATTGCAAATCTTGTAACAACAATTCTGAATTTATTGTTTAATTAAAACTCAACTTAACCAATCTTAGCACTAAACCCAAAAAACTAAGAATAAAATTCATATGTTTTTTGCATTTATATAAATATATATGGAAATTGAACAGTCCGCTGTCTTACATACCGCAATTATTTGAATACATGCTGCAGAGTTTATTAAAATATTGGCAGGTGCAGCGTTTATTCGAGGGCGGCGTTTATTTGAGGGAGGCGTTATTCAAATAAAAACGGTATTGACTACAGTTTTCTCAAACTGACTGAATGCAAATTGGCAAATCATGGAAAGACATATTGACCCTTTAAAGGGCTGACTACATGATGAAGAAATTTCAGTCTAGTCATGCTATAAAAATCCTAATAACACAGAATGTGCAATTACCTGACAAAAAATTCAGCCCAGGGTGCAATTGCAGACCAGTTTGAGCTACTCAGACTGAAATATTTGTCATGTAATCATTTTAGCCCAGGGCAGAAACTTATGTGTGCATGTGTCTTAAAAATGGGTTCATTTGGAAGATGTCACTGATGTTTCAAAGACATCTCGTTCAATGTCAGCCTGAGCTGAAATTAGCTGAAATTGGCTGAAATTGTCCTTATGATCAAACACGTTTTCAGCTAAGTTAACAGGGAAAAAAGTCAGCCTGGGCTCAAAACTCTCTATAAATGTAATTAACCCGAAAGTTTAGACCTTTTCATTCCAAGTGAAATCGCCAGGTATTAGAGAGAGTGCACTTAGGATGCTTTCCCAGTCATTGAGTTAAACGGCAGCTCAATGCTTCGATTTAAAAGCTATGTGCACTTTTGTATGTATTTCTACAATTATGCCATTGGAAACATACGACACTATTGACTTGATCTAGTGTGTTTCTACTCCCATTTTCGAACTCCAGGTTCGTCCACGCCATTATATATTAACTACAAGAAAATATTAAACAACAAGAGGCCAAGAAAGTCGTTCCATAAACCCGTCAAATACACATTAAAGCAACAATATTTTGACACAAAATGGCAGCCCAAATTGTAAACATTTTCGAAAGAAAAGCCGACGAAATTTTGACACGAACTGAACGGTCTGTAAAACTACATACTCGATTCAAACAAGTTTAAGTGAAGTATCCACAGCCTTAATTCCCTGCAAGAGTTCGGATGGTTGAAAACTCACCATATAAAGCCAAGATGCGAGAAAGAATAGAGATATTTTTCAAGTTTGCACACATCGCGCTTTGTTCCAACGGCACCTGTCTATCGCAAATCGATCGACTTTGTCGACTTGCGCTGCTAAAATCGCGGCTAAACGTACGGCAAAAGCCAACACAAACGAACGTACACTTACTTTTGAGAAATGGTCTGGGTTTGTGGATTCTGACTGTGCGCAGAAAGCTCTGATTTCTTGAGTTGCGCCGTTGCTTTTGTGCTCCGTGCTTCTCAAAAAGAACGTAAAACCACGCACACCTCTCCAATTTCCAAATTCCATGTGCGGGGCGTCCTACAGCCCCTGAAAGCCATGCTCGCTCCTCATTGGTCGACAAAAAATTCTATTTATTTCTTTATCTATTTAATAGTATTTATCTAAACTTCATTTAAAACGGTAATCAGTAATTAGAAAAGAGGATTTACCAGAGACCGTTTTCTTACAACAACATAATGAAAACTATTATATAACTATATCATTAAAAGTTCATAAGATTGAGATACGATTGGGTCTTGAAAACAATTTTGAACTGCCCACAACGTAGCCTGGCGATTTTGCAGTTCCTTGTTTTGGTTTCGAAATTAGAATACTGTACATTTTGCTACTGATTTCATGAAATTAATCGTTTCTTACATGAAGCATCGTAGTCGTTTCATTTAAGCAATTATATCTCAACATGTACATGAATCTTGCTTTTTTCGTTTTCACTCCACCTGTTAGAGTTACAGGTAGTGTGCCCAGACTAGGTAATTAAAATTACATTTGGTACTTTTTCACGGCATTTTTGGAAGATTTTGGTAACTAAAAGAATCTGGTAATTACTACAATAATTTTTTGAAATCTAGTAGAATCCAAAAAATCTCATAATTTAATAGAAAACAGCTTGATTTCCCAACATATAAGCCTTAATATGTTCACAGTCAATTGAAGCCTCAGGCCCCGTTTACACGGTACCAGATTCGCATGGTCACGACATCGGGTTTAGCCATTGTGCGCTTATATTTGTTCCGACAACTTTTTTCTAGGATTAGTTGTTATTAAGTTCAGCAACGTTATCGTAAATTTATGAGCTAAACTCGTCTCGAAACTGCTTAATTTTGATGTCGCGACCTTGTGAATCCGGTACCGTGTAAACGGGGCCTCAACTGGTTGGTGTTGTCAGAAACCAATGCACAGAGTTGCAGACGGAGTTTTGAGAGCTCTTTCGCGTACGGAATCTGGGGACAAGCCAATCTACCCGGATTAAGGGGGGCTGTATGCCGTTCCATACTCTGTTTGCAAGGTACCATGAAGCGTGCGGGGTTTTTTTCAGGTATGTTTGTGTTTCAACCCTTTACGTTTGGCATGAAAATCACGCATATTTTAAAGGAAGTTAGCTCGTGACTCTTTGATGTTCGCCGAAACGTAACTGACTTTTCTTGAAACGAATTTTTTGTTTTGCTCGCCAAACGTAAGTGTTTTGCAACTTGGCTCCTGATCTAGTAATTATTTCTGGGAAAACCTGGTCACACTTAGAAATGGTTCGGAATTTCATTTCCCGGAAAACCACGCGTTTCTTGACCTTTTATCATAACTCTATAGAAACACGGAAATGTTTTCTATTTCTTATGTAAATGTTAGAGCTTCTGGTGCATTTTAGAATTTAGCCCAATCCAGAGCATCTAGCTATATAGAATGTATAGCAGAAAAACTTTTCAATATCCATCTTTCTTTGATGTATAAATGTTCGTTTTTCAGCGTGAACTGTACCGCTGAAAATAAATAAATAATACAACACAAATATGCATAACTATTCCGTCTTGTGATCAAAGGCGTGATTAAAGACTCATTAAATTTAAAATGAAAGAGAGATCCCGGAACTGCTGTGACGGGAAATCCTATCGTTTTTGAGAATAGCCTTTCCAGATAAATAGCACATTTAAAATACAATGAAGACATACTTCATCGCACTGCATTTTCTCAGTGTCATCGTAGGCCTTTCATAGCGAAAGGCTTACTTTAAAGTTGTGTACTGTAGACCTGATACGGAAACCAATTAGTCTCTTCTACTGGTTTGAAGTTTCTATACTGACTATACACATTGCAAAATATGGACTCCGACTCGTGGGAGATAGTATTCATGGAAGATGTGCAAGGCCATATCACAGAACATGGCGTGTCGGGAATAGAAAAATTTTTCAAGTCGAAATTGGAGCAATGGAAAGATGTTGAAATTAATATCGGCGTAACAGGCGATTCGGGGGTTGGAAAATCGAGTTTTATCAATGCTATAAGAGGGTAAGGTTTCTTACTTATTTTATATATTTGATCACTTGAAGAGTGCAGGCCAAAGCCGACTTTGTTTTGTCGTGGAAAATACTTTTCTCCGTCAGTGGCGTTATGCGACTGCACGGGCATCACAGAATGATCATGATCGATCAAGAGAAAAGTCGACAGGTAGAGCCTAGAATATCCAAGCGACAGTAGGCGAACATAGTTTAGGACTTACGGAGTTAGCTTTCTATTCACGCGGGTTGTTGAGACAGTCGCCGTCTTTTAGTGATTCCTAGAAACCACACTATGCTAGCCACTGGCGAAGGAAAGCGAAACCTTCGATGGGAAACCCGTCTCAAATACCTTTTAAAATTTAAACAGGAATACACGAAAAATATTAAGAACTATTGCATACATATTTTTGGAATACATGAGATTATCAAAAAATATGTACTGTAGCTTCAGTTTACATTGTAAAAAGTAGTGATAATATCAAAGCAATATTTACTTAAAGAGTCGATTATGGACTTCTTTGCAGAATATCTAAGACGGAGTACTCATTGACGATAAAAATGTTGATTTGAAATTGCTAATTTCAGGCAGACATTTTCACGTTCAAACTATAGTTTCAGCGTTTCAATCAGTTGCCGCTGTTTTACTAGGTTGAAACTGCTTCGTCCAACATTCCATAAAGGATTCGTTACGTTTATTCTTCAACTAATGGCAAAAAATTTTCTTTATTTGTACTAATTTGAGAATTCGGTTTGTGAGGTCCAATTTATGTGTTCTAATTGGTGGTATCATATTTTTGCTAACAAGGGCGTCAATCCTGAGAGAATAGGGGGACCCATTCCCCCAGTTTTGCGTTTGGGGGACGAATATATCCTCCCCCTCCACTTTTTACCACTGATCTAAAAATACTCTATAGTAACTGGATAGAGCTTCTATGTATTGGACATCTACGAATTTTGAAGCATTGGCGGCCATATTGGAGTGACCACCGATGGCGGCTATATGACGAGCGTTGTATTGTAAACAAACCAATTTGGCGACATATTTTCAATTTGCGCTCTGCTAGGCGATTGAACTATCGAAT
>JAODVM010434937.1:0-44192 GCA_025400095.1 Phenganax marumi
GCTGTTTTATGTCTTTCAATAGCAACGTTGTAACTTTGTTTACTTAACTGTTTCACATGCAATTTCTTATATCAGAGCCATAAAAAATCTGAGCAATACTCTTATTTCAAATGCTTTGCTATAAACATACATGCATGATTTCGAGTGCAAGATGCTCATAATTATGATTCCCGTTTATACGTTTCGTACGAATGATAATATATTAGACTGTTTTTGTATCAAATTCATGCAGATCAAATTATAGACAGCCGTGGGTTGCCAGACTGCAGAGTATGGCAAGTGCACACTCGAGATATTTTTTGTCCAATGACTTTGCACACTTGAATAATTATAAACAAGGAAAATGCATAGCTGCCAACGTGGAGTAGATGTTATGCGTGAGAGACAGCAGCGAGTGCCGAAGGCACGAGACACCTAGGGGGTCCGGGGGCATGCTCCCCCGGAAAATTTTGAAAATTTCAGTCTCTGAAATGGCATTTCCAGCATTCTGAGAGTATATTTTGGGAGAAGTTTTACCATGTCAAGACAATATTTGACCATGTGATTTTACCACTTTACCACTGCTTTAGCGCAAAGTGATGAATTGTTACAATTTGCGTGCTTTTAGGTCTAACTAAAGCTCTAAATAAGGGAGATTAAGTAATTCATGTAATTTTGATACACTACATCATTGGTAGGTCTGAAAAGTAAAAATGTCGAAATCTAACAAGTCTATGAAAGTTGAAATAGAGTGCTTTACTTTTAGTTTATATATTAAGTTGACTACATGAAGTACCGCAGTTCACCACCTGGAATGCGGGCTCTTCAAAGAAGGAAAAACAAAACAAAAAGCCGATAAAACTAACTCTCACGAGTGCAAGATCTGACAAATCTGCAAACATAACTACACAAGAAGGCAGAAAATTCAAGAAAGCAGAACTGTTAGTCAAGACTCAATTATAGAAGAAAATATTATATTGTAATTTAATTTATAAGTAGGCAATAGACTCGATCCAATCATCCAAGTGCGCACTTGGCTAAGTGGACGTTGCAGTTGCACACTTGCACACCTGAGATTTTGTCTTGCACACTCAAGATCTTGTCGAAAACTGCCATACTCTGCAGTCTGGCTGGCACTCTTGTGATAAATCTTTACCTGCAGTCGTGGTGAATCTGTGAATAGAAAAGCTCAGAAGAAGAAAGGAATATTTACAAGTCAACATAACGGTCTGCTACATTAATCTTTCAGTGTTACACAACTCGACAACATAAAGTAAAAAAGAGACAGCATTTTTAGCTATGTTTAGAGCAATCAATACGTTCGCAGCAAGTACTTCTCACACATTTGACCAAGCGTTCATCTAGAAACACGCTTCGATGCTCATTGTCAAGTTCAATGTCAAATTATCATAATCATATTCAAATCATTGTGATTTGAATATTTAGCGCAAGAACACTGAGCTTATTTAGTATCTGGAGCACTCATTATTAGCTCAACTGATCTTCTACAGTGTGTGGGCTAACTCCAAACTGCGCAGAAGCTTGGGGGACTGGAGCCTGTTACTACGAGACAACGAACGATAATAAAATGTCGGATGACTGAAATATCATAATATTGAAAGAGTTCAATGATTTTGAAGGGTTTTGCTTGGGAAAATACTTAACAAAAGAGCTGAAAAATATTGCCAAATATGTCATGGTTTTAAGAGTTTATATTTAAGCTGTGTTCTATTATGATCCTCCAGAAAAACGTCTTAAGTTCGGCATTCTCTTCTTGTTTTTGAGGTATAAATCTGTATAATTTACTAAATTTAGTGTTAAACTGTCAAACTCTTTTGAATTATTGTCGTATTTAGGATCTGTTATATTGTGATTTAATAATCTAGTGAAGCTATTTTTGTTTTCGCCTTATTCTAAGATTATTTTGCGAAAATGCGAGGCTTCAAAATCGTTTGATATTGAACAGGAAAATTCACTATAAAGCATGACAGAAGTGGATGATATACAAAGTTTTATTGCTGCTCAAAAAAAGAGAATTCAAGAAGAAAGGGCGGGTTTGAATCAGCCTAGTTTCAGTCCTGGGAATGTGAGTACATTACCAGCAGGATTCTGATCTGGTTATATCCTTTACATCTGAGAATAATCCTACATCATTGTGGTTTATATGTCTGTTCAAGGTTCCTTTGGTGAACTATGACAAGGACTTTAAACTGCACCGAAGCAATGATGCAAAGTGAGTTGGCAATTCTTACCCAAATTTTAATTGCCACTACGGTAAATTTGGCTTGTGTTTAATCATAGTTAAAACTTATTTCACACTTGAAAAATTGTACTTGTTTTGTATCTTTTAGTACCCCAAGACAAGAACAACTGAAAGGTACAATAGGTAGTTTTTATGCTCAAGTTGGTGCCATATTATGCTGGGTTCATCCCTACAAGTCCTAGATGTTATAACCAACTATATTTCATATTTTTGCAGCAAAAGATGTGACATCGTCACCCACTGGTTTACAACTGGGAGCTTACGAATATGTCCAAGAAAAGTTACGCAAGGAACGTGCAGAAGAATATAAAAAATACCTGGCTGAGGTGGAAGTTTGTTCACATATAATTATCACCAAATATAATCATCATCACCGATATGATCATCACTATGATCAATGTAATCATTGTCAATAGTCATCATCAATATTATAATATAATCATTGATGGCATTGTTGCCATTTTGAACCTTTAGAAAAGTTACCGAACCACTGGTCGAAAATCTTTCAGAGAAAAACCAGTAGAAGAGGTAGGTATGATACTAATTCAACTGTATTTACACCAGTGCCGTGATCTCCTTGCTTCTTTGAATCTTGAAATGTTTATCTTATATCTTTGTAGCCACCAGTGAAGAGTGCCTTGAAGCATGGTTCTCCAAGAGCTACTTATAGGAAAACCAAGCCCAGTTCATCCAATGATCAGGTTCCAGAAGCACCATTTCGGCCTCAAAAAACATTGGAAGAACTTTATGACGCTTATGAAGAACTCATGGAGAGAAAACGTCAAGAAGAAAGAAGATATAGGTCATATATCCATTTAACATAAGTCTTTGCTAAAGCTTTTTGTTGTAGCTATGTAACTTTGTTTCCTGCTTGACTGTATTTCAATTAGTATATATTCGTTTTTGTTTTAGGAGTGCCACTGCCATAGATGATCCATATTTAGATCCTGCCAGGTACAGAATTTTGGTTGTCCTTCAATGTCATCCATATTTTTTACCGAATATTTTTCTAGAGACCACGTTTTCATGTTTTTTAGACATGTACGTTTTGATGAAGATGTTCCATATAAGCCTCAAAGGGAGTATGTTTGGGATTTGTGTATATATGTACCATGAAAAACTGCTTTGATTGGAAAAAAATGAATGCAGAGTCAATGTATAGTGTCTTGTATTGTATTGCTGTAGATCGTGGTTGCAGAATGGTTCTCGACGAAGATGGGATGTTCCAGACAAAGATTTGAATCGTGCTGGAAGATACAGCAAAACTGACGATCACAGGACATTTGAATATTATCAAGACCGACCTCGTGATAAGCTTTCTCAGGACAGAATGTCGAGATCAGCTCCACCTACAGCAGTACCACTTTTTGGAGGTATGCAAGAGGTTTTCATCTGGTTAATTTGTAGGACATAAGAAAAATATTGTAATTCCAGTCTTTCTCATAGTGAGAAGCTTCACAAGAAGAGTGTACTGTATTGAGGTTTGTCTATGCTTTGATGAAACTGTGTTTAGAAAAAGACATGAGTCCTGAAGTAAAACAGCAACGTCAAAGTAAATATCGCCAGGAACTTGAGGCTCAAATGAAGGAACAAGAAATGCAGAAGAGACGGTAAGATTATCATCCAGTGTCGCTATGACTCTCGTGAATAGAGTAAGCAGGGTATTTATTTTATACAGGGAGAAAAAGCAGAGGTTTATGGCGGAAAATCCCGGAAAAGAAGACGAAGGTTTGAATGCAATGGTATGCGTGGTATATCTTGCTTCATTGAAACGAAACAACTACTAGCTGTGTACTGAGTATTACTTGTGACTTTTCATTTTTCATTCTGTTTTAGATTAACGGAGGTGAATCAACTTTGAGCAAACATCAACCGTCATTTCAAACGACTGTTCAGCCTCGGCATGAGCAAGCATACAATAGTACTCTAAACAATTACCAATCTATGTACAGCACCAACAACCAACCATATAATGTCCCTGAAGACAGATACCAACCATCCTTCGCCAATCAAACATACCAATCAACATTGCCTCAGGGCCGTTTGCCTTTCAATCAATTGGATCAACGTAGTTACTCTTATTTAAATCAGCCTTTGAATTACCCGTCAAGTTTATTGCCCACCGGCCCTGCTATGTCCGGCTTGAATCTATCGGGCGGCTTATTGGCTGAACAATTACCATCGCTTCGTTCAGGTTAGCATACACAATTACATACTGTTCTCAAGAGTTTGTTTTTGACGAGAGTTCATGTCCTTTGACAGAATATGGTAGTTGGAGTGTCTACGTTGCTGGTACATCAGCTTATCGAACATTACAAAACTTTGTCGCTCCGTTATTCGTTTTCTGTTGTATAGAACCTCTGGGTGGGTACCAGCCAAGCTGGGCAGGTGGTACCACGGGACTTGGACAACGGACTAGTGGATTGCCAACTAGTCTTGGGAGCACAGGTGGACTCTTGGATAGCCAGGCTGCGTCTCTTGTTAATGCCAGCAATCCTGGCTTGAACAGTAATTTCTCGAATGCTGGTTTCTCTGGTGCCTTGCCTTTGGGCGAGGCTTCAAAGGAGAAAGACAGAAGCAGACAGGAATCATATCGTGATGAACTAGCAGAACAGGTTCGTTTACACGGGACTTGCTAGGTTCTGCTTATTGCTTTATGCAAAGGCTACAGTTATTGCTGATTGTCGTTCTTGTTGACACCTTTGTGTTCATTTAGATGAGGGAAAAAGAAGCGAGGAAGAAGAAAGAGAGAGAAGATGGTGCAAGGTAACTTCTCACGATCCTGTGAATTTCTACGAAGCCTTGTTGTCATGTATTCTCTTGGTTTAGATACGACTTGAAGCTTGAACGTGAATTGGAGGAACATAGTCCGTGGGGCAAAGCGGGAGGTGGAGCACCGCTACGAGATCACACCGGAAAACTTGTGTGTTAGTAGCCAAGTTAATCTATGTTCATATACTGTAGATAGCTCTGTTCCATCAGACTATATCTACTCAACAATTGCAATCTGTTCAGTGATCATACAATGTTTTACAGCGGATCTGCGCACGATGCATCAGTACAACAAGGAGGGAACAATCATCAGTCCTCGAGATCGTCCTACTGATACTTCTTTGCTTCGAGAAAATGGTCGGCCATCTGCTGAAATGAGAACTGGCGGTAAGACCTTGTGGACTGTAAACTCTACAACTAGTCAGAGATTGATACTAGTGTATTTTCTTTTATTTTATTTTTTCATGGTATCCATAGAAGTTAGTCCTTCTGAAGTGGACCAGTTCCAACCATCACCCGTGCGAACGGTGAAGAATGTGAGTTGTGTTTCAATTCTTTTTTCTGCTCAATTTAATCACTAGACCTGATAAGTTTTGTTGTGTGTGAACAGGATAGTGCTCAAAAGAATTCGCAACAAGAATATAAAGAATATCTTAAACAGCAGGTCAGTGGCGACTGAGAACGGAGTTTTTTCCTGGAATTCAATCCATATTGTTTGCCACTTCAGTAGAAACTAAGGTTTGTGGAATTCTCTTCAAAGGTGGAAGAGAAACAGCGGAAAAAGAAAGAAGAAGACGACCGCCTTCGAGAGATGGAGGAACGCCAGGTGCATGTCTTTAGTGTTCACGTGTTGTTCACGTACTGACCACATGCTATCGAACTCGATCTTCCAAACATCTGTATAATTTATTGTTTAGTTGTGGCTAAAGTGTTTATGTTATTGTTAGGACAAGATTATTCTCGAACAACAGAAGAAACTGAAGGATGAATACGAGAAGGAAATGGAAGCTGCTAGGCAGAAGGAAGAGGCAGTAAGTGGCGTGCGGTGCGAGTGATTGACGAATGTTGAGTGTGTGGCTGATGAAGGCGCACCTGGATCATTTGAAGTTGATTTGCTGTTAAATGAGCCATTAAACTTCGTCGTATCTTTGCTTTCTGTAGGCTCGTCAAAAGAATGAAGAGCTGAGAAAAGCGGCGGAAGAGAAGAAGAAAGAGGTGGAAAGAAAGAGATTGGAGGAAGACAGAAAACAGGAGGAAAAGTTGAAAAAAGACTTGGAGGAAAGATTAAAGGCAGCCAAAGCCAAGGTGGGATTTCTGCTCGCCTGAATACTCTTTTCACAGACCCTGAAATAATTTTAAAACATGCCCAGCAAACCTTCTGAGCAAAGTGACATTTGATCAGAACGTTTCAAATTTGGTCCGAAATTTTTTAGTTTCGTTTCTTTTCATCACATTAATTTATATAAGCCTAAAGTAAATACTCACTATGCTTCGTGCCGACCCGATCATTTAAAAAAAAACAGATTTCCTTTTCTCAGATTTGTCTGGACAAAACGTCCGATCATTTCAACATTTGATCTGAAATACTAGAATTTAGTCGGAAAACCGCCGATCGCCGGCCGTTATTTCAGGCTCTACTTTCACAACGCAATTACTTCAAAATGCAACATTACAATGTTATTATTATTCTTGAAGCAAAACGCGAGGTGTTCTCAATCACCACCAGTACCCAGTGGTCAGACTGGAGTACGATCAAGCTCTCCTCCTATACCGACCTTGCAGAAGAAAGCCCAGGTAAACTGCAACGACATACTAGTACCGTAAACTTCAGGTATTATTTAATACTACGTTTGTTTATTTTAAAGGAAGCACAACGGCCCGCATCGCCGCCAATACCGACATTGCAGAACAAACAGAGACCAGTTTCACCGGCCATTTCACAAAATGAGGTAAGATTTTTGTTCGTGAAATTGTAAAGTCTCGTAATAGATTTGCCATAAAAGCTAAATGATATAGCTACAGGCCACAATATTTTAACCTCTGGATTTCTGTTTCTTGTATTAGGCAACAGAAACTCGAAATCATGGTTGTAGTGAACGAGAACCATCAGTTGCTAAGCATTTACCCAGACCTTCATCCAATTTGAAACCAAGACATTCGTCTGCAACCGCTGATATTGATGTTTTGAGCCAGCTGACGTCATTAAGACGTCAGTTAAAGAAAGAAGAAGTCAAAGTCCAACAACAGCTGTCTGAAAACAAGGTCGATACGATGAGTAGCGCTATTTCATGTTTGTGGCATGCAAGCATAGTTCATTGGAGCACGGGGGGAATGGAACAATTAACTGAATTGTAAATTAGTCATGAAAAGCCCTTGCAGGGATAACAAATAAAGTATAATATCCATTCATTCATATCCATTCCCGCTTTAGTTTCAGTTACTTTTTCGGGACGTGTTTTCTTTACGGGCAAATCTGTATCTTATCTAGGAAAAGTACGTAAAACTGAGGGAAAACAGCGAAGCTCGTAGGTATGCTAGTGTTACGGTGGTCTCTTTTATGACTCATTTGTAGTTTATTCAAATTTTTTTTCACTACTAGAAATAAGAAGCCAGTTGGTAATGTGTTTGATAACGTCTTCCGCAAACCACCATCTAGTTCTCAAAGATATGATGATGTCCAGGTAAATCAAAACTTGGAGGTCCTAGCAATACACTTGGTAATCTTGAAAATGAAGTTCTTCAAGCTAACTTACATCCATAAACAAGTGATTTGAGCTGCTAGCACAGTAGCACTTCATTGCTTTTTCTCATTTCAGAGTTCTGAAGCAATAAATGAGTTTAATAAAATGAAATATGGAGGTAAATGTAAAACGTCTGTACCTCGTAATGGAGCTGTGATTTTATTAAGCAGATGACTAATCATAATTTTACCGTTCAGAGAACAGTTCTTTACATGGTGATTTTTTGGCGCATTACCCGGAACCTGCAACTTCACCAAGCACCCTTGATCTACAGCAAAAATCTCTGCTGGAGGAACAACAAAAACGGCTGAAAAAATATCAAAAGGCCACTTCTGACAAAGAAAATTTTCAATCACTTGGTAACAATGCAGTAAGTTTTAGTTTTCCTTCTGTAGTAACACTTGCTCGACAAATTATGACTCTTCGTAGATGTCTAAGAATCTCTTCCTTTGCTACCTCTGTTCCTAGCGTCCTCCAAGTATAACGTCACAACTCGAGTCTGACAGTCAGTTTGTTCCAGTGAACGACGGCGCACAGGTGCCCCAAATCGAAAATCAATCTCCTAGGATGCGAAGCGCGAGAGAACGTCGACGATGGAAGCAACTAGAGAATCTTTCAAAAGCTACCAAGGTACAGAGTTATCACTACTAGCACCTTCAATCGCTACTACACTAAAATAACTATTGCCAAGTGTAAATACTATACTCTAGATAAGAAGGTCAGGCCCTCCCCGCTTTAATCTATATGTTCTCCTAGTTGTCGGACTACAAACCTCGCACTCCTGGTGGATTTTCGGTAAACTCTGTCACGAGTTTCAATGTTGATGAGCTGGCGCAGAAAAATGAAGATAGACTTCGCAAACTGGAGGCGATGAAGCAAGCGCGAGCAGGTCAGAGTGCAGGGATTATAAAGGCCATTTTCAATTACGGCCGTTTTGCCCGCGCGGGCGGAGCGCACATTTATAAACATGCTCTGTTGTTGATTGTCCGCTCCTAATCTCGCGTGCACGCGGAGAAAGTTGAATTACTTTTAACTTTTCTGGCGTGCACGCGAGACCAAGCGTGGACAGAGAACGACAGAGCATATTCGAATCTGTGCGCTCCGCCCGCGCGGGCAAAACGGCCGTAATGGAAAATGGCCTTTAGAACGAACGAAAGAAAGGCACCTGCTTATGTTGGGAGAATTTTGTATCGAACACTTTGTACAGACATGAAAGAGAGGAGATCAATGTCCTTGCTTTTTGTATTTCTAGAATCTAAAGGTGATCCAAACGAAGTATTAAAAAGATTCATACAACGACATAGGTAGGTTTCTTTATTGGAAAAAATTGGGGCAAGTACATTATATTCGCTTTTTTATCACGCAACAACTGTATCTTTCAGTTTCTGATATATTTTGCAGTCGTCCTGATTCCAAGTTGTCATAAAACAGTCTACCTGCAGAGAAACGCTACTTGCCCAATATGTAAAATTTATTACGACGAATGTGTGCAATAGAGGCCCCGGTTTAAACAATACCGTATGCGCATGGTCACGACATGAAATTAAGCAGTTTCGACGCTCATAATTTGACAATAATGTTGCAGAAGTTAATCATAGAAAAGTTGTTTCAACATAACGGACTAAAGTCGATGCCGTGAGCATGCAAATCCGGCACCGTGTAAACAAGGCCAAAATGTACCATAGTACAAGCGGAGTTTCCACAGAGTCAACTCTTGATATTATGACCATCACCATCAAACTTATTGTACAGTACAGCGTACCATAACACGCCAATTAGCCAGAAGACTGCAAGGCCCAATCCATAACATGTTAAACGTGTTTTTGTGAACATGAAACTTGCTATGATACGACTTGCTACGATTGCTAAATGTACGGCAGCGAATGAACATCCTTGAAAAAATGAGGTATGTTTTGGATCTGTGATTTTTGATATCAATGAACCACCTGTGCTAAACGCGAAATATGGCATGCCAAGTGTCACGTAGAAGAATAATATGTAGTAATGAATGTATGAAACGCTATCCCAAGTGACTGCAAACGCAATGAGGAATGATATGGCAAGAATCTGCAAAACCATCGAAAACAAGAAAATCTTCCGTTCTTTATAGTAATCCGAAGCGATGTATGTTGCTATGAACGCAAGTAATGTGAACAACGAGCTGTCTAAGAAATAGAATTTCACATGAATAAGTTTCAGGTGTAAAACGTCCAGTGCCAGCAAAGGAGTGTAAAATGTTGCTGAAGTGGAGAACACTTCATTGAAAAATATCAGATAAAATAAGCAGAACACTCGCGAGTCCCATTCGATAGTCGAGGATTCTTTGGTTGTTCTCGAGTCTTCCTCGCTATCACTTGTGATTGGTTGAAGCATTTGTACTTCTTCTTTCTCATTGGCTGTCTTTGTTCCAATGTCACTGGGCAAGCAAAGTGCGCCACAAAAAGACGCAAGCCAAATGAAAGTCAAAACAATTCCGGGTGAATTGCCTGCATCGATCTTCCAACCATAGATATTAGCGTTAAATGTAATAAAACTGCCAAGTGTTGGGCCAAAGGCAGTACCCACACAATACATGGCTTGTAGGAACACAAACATCCTTGCACGGTCCTTTTCATTCGTGCTTAAAGCCACTTGACCCATTAGTATACCAAATGAACTATCAGCCATGCCGCTAATGGTCCTTCCCACCAGAGGGAAATAAGCAGATACGTTGACACTGTAGATGAGATTTCCTGAAATCAAAAATATGATACAACTTTCTGCTTTTGTGGCCATGAAGATACGAACTGTGTCAAGTGTTGCTTAATTCGAGTTCGTTATGCACAGAAGCGTGAAATATACTGAAGTGGTTTTCTTCCTTCATTGCTCACGAGGAGGAAAAATTGTATGTGATGTGGTTGAATGGAAAGTAGTACTTCACTTGTTTGCTGTCTCACTTTGCTTTCAAAATGTCCTAATAGTGAAACTGAACATAGTCGTACATTTGTTCAAAAAAACTTGCACTTTAGCAGATAGATATGATGGGCTGAGAGTGGTTCTCAACTTTAGCTACTTTATGTGATTCACATGGGTGGCGATGCGCAATTAATCCTCCCTGACGCTGGTTTAGTATATTACCTGAAACTTTGGCGACATAGGTTAGCACGATTAACAACTTCACATGGCCGAAGCGGTCTGCTAAGTAACCAGCGATAGGCGATGAAATTATAACAGAGACATTGAATGATCCAAGGACTAGAGCTAGGAATTCTCTAGTCTGTCCTAAGGATTTAATATAATACCACGCCGTTGGAGCAATGAAGCACACTTCGCATCCATCCGTAAAATTGCGAATGCTGATGAACACTAAGATCCACAACTTCAGTGATCTTTTCATGATAGTATATCCCATATCACGTGAAATTCTGTCAGTGAAGTAATACTGTTTACATCAGAATTTGGTGTATAATCTCTTTGGCTCGGGTTCAAATATGTTCTGGATGCGTCAGTATTACTTAATCTTGTCGTGTGTTTGCCCTCTTTTAATAAAGCTAATCGTTTGATTGACTGACTGACATTCCACACGAATGCCAATCAAGTTGAAAGCCTACTACAGCTGAGAAAACGTGGCGGAGGTATGCTGTTACTATTAACTCTGTTATGAATCATCTATATTTTATTCAACTTTTTTTCACTACAAGAAATAAGAAGCTAGTTGCCAGTTGGTAATGTGTTTGATAATGTCTTCCGCAAGCAACCGTCTAGTTCTCCAAGATACAATGCTGCCCAGGTAAATCTAAACTGCTCTTTCTTGGAGGTCCTAGTAATACACTTGGTAATCTTGAAAATGAAGTTCTTTTGCTAACTTACATCCATAAACAAGTGATTTGAGCTGCTAGCACAGCAGCACTTCATTGTTTTTTTCTCATTTCAGAGTTCTGAAGCAATTAATGATTTTAATAAAATGACATACGAAGGAGAATGTAAAATTCTATACCCCGTCATATAGCTGTGATTTTATTGAAAAGAGGATTAATAATAATGGCATTTCATAGAACAGTTCTTTTACACTGAGTGCAGAGTTTGGATAAATTATTACAGCCTGGTGAAGAGTGACATTAGAATTTTAATACATAGTACAAGCTGAGTTTCCACGGAGTCAACTCTTGATATTTTGACCATCACCATCAAACTTCTTGTACAGTACAGCGTACCATAACACGCCAATTAGCCAGAAGACTGCAAGGCCCAATCCATAACATGTTAAACGTGTTTTTGTGAACATGAAACTTGCTATGATACGACTTGCTACGATTGCTAAATGTACGGCAGCGAATGAACATCCTTGAAAAAATGAGGTATGTTTTGGATCTGTGATTTTTGATATCAATGAACCACCTGTGCTAAACGCGAAATATGGCATGCCAAGTGTCACGTAGAAGAATAATATGTAGTAATGAATGTATGAAACGCTATCCCAAGTGACTGCAAACGCAATGAGGAATGATATGGCAAGAATCTGCAAAACCATCGAAAACAAGAAAATCTTCCGTTCTTTATAGTAATCCGAAGCGATGTATGTTGCTATGAACGCAAGTAATGTGAACAACGAGCTGTCTAAGAAATAGAATTTCACATGAATAAGTTTCAGGTGTAAAACGTCCAGTGCCAGCAAAGGAGTGTAAAATGTTGCTGAAGTGGAGAACACTTCATTGAAAAATATCAGATAAAATAAGCAGAACACTCGCGAGTCCCATTCGATAGTCGAGGATTCTTTGGTTGTTCTCGAGTCTTCCTCGCTATCACTTGTGATTGGTTGAAGCATTTGTACTTCTTCTTTCTCATTGGCTGTCTTTGTTCCAATGTCACTGGGCAAGCAAAGTGCGCCACAAAAAGACGCAAGCCAAATGAAAGTCAAAACAATTCCGGGTGAATTGCCTGCATCGATCTTCCAACCATAGATATTAGCGTTAAATGTAATAAAACTGCCAAGTGTTGGGCCAAAGGCAGTACCCACACAATACATGGCTTGTAGGAACACAAACATCCTTGCACGGTCCTTTTCATTCGTGCTTAAAGCCACTTGACCCATTAGTATACCAAATGAACTATCAGCCATGCCGCTAATGGTCCTTCCCACCAGAGGGAAATAAGCAGATACGTTGACACTGTAGATGAGATTTCCTGAAATCAAAAATATGATACAACTTTCTGCTTTTGTGGCCATGAAGATACGAACTGTGTCAAGTGTTGCTTAATTCGAGTTCGTTATGCACAGAAGCGTGAAATATACTGAAGTGGTTTTCTTCCTTCATTGCTCACGAGGAGGAAAAATTGTATGTGATGTGGTTGAATGGAAAGTAGTACTTCACTTGTTTGCTGTCTCACTTTGCTTTCAAAATGTCCTAATAGTGAAACTGAACATAGTCGTACATTTGTTCAAAAAAACTTGCACTTTAGCAGATAGATATGATGGGCTGAGAGTGGTTCTCAACTTTAGCTACTTTATGTGATTCACATGGGTGGCGATGCGCAATTAATCCTCCCTGACGCTGGTTTAGTATATTACCTGAAACTTTGGCGACATAGGTTAGCACGATTAACAACTTCACATGGCCGAAGCGGTCTGCTAAGTAACCAGCGATAGGCGATGAAATTATAACAGAGACATTGAATGATCCAAGGACTAGAGCTAGGAATTGTCTACTCTCTCCTAAGGATTTAATATAATACCACGCCGTTGGAGTAATGAAGTATACTTCGCATCCATCCGTAAAATTGCGAATGCTGATGAAAACTAAGATCCACAACTTCAGTGAACTTTTCATGATAGTTTATCCCATATCACGTTAAATTCTGTCAGTGAAGTAATACTGCCTACATCAGGGGCGGACTGGCCACAGGGATCACCGGGAGTTGTTCTTATTATAGCTATATTGGGCCGACAATGTCGCTATATGGGCCGGACAATGTCGCTTATTGTAGCTATATTGGGCCGCTTTCTTGGATGTTCCCGGGAAAAACTTTAGTCCCAGTCCGCCCCTGGCTTACATCTGAATGTGGTGTGTGATCTCTTTGGCTTGGCTTCAAATGTATTCCGGATGCGTCAGTATTGTCATGTGTTTCGCCTCTTTAAATAAAGCTTATTGGTTGATTGACTGATTGACATTCCACACGAATGCCAATCAAGTTGAAAGCCTACTACGGCTGAGAAAACATGGCGGAGATATGCTGTTACTATTAACTCTGTTATGACTCATCTATATTTTATTCAACTTTTTTTCACTACTAGAAATAAGAAGCCAGTTGCCAGTTGGTAATGTGTTTGATAATGTCTTCCGCAAACAACCGTCTAGTTCTCCAAGATATAATGATGCCCAAGGTCAATCAAAACTAGCGCTCTTTCTTGGAGGTCCTAGTAATACACTTGGTAATCTTGGTAACATCCTGCATACATTTGTTCAAACAGATAGAAATGGTGGACTAAGAGTAGCACTTAAATATCAGCTGCTTTATGTGATTGACATGGGTTGCGATGCGCAGTCGTCCCTGAAGACAATCCATAACTTTAGTGATCTTTTCATGATAGTTTATCCCACATTGCAACATTGCACTATTTCTGTACTCTAAGACAGGTTTTCAGTCTCGTTTTCAGTAATGTAGATGAAGTATTCAGGTCTTCACTTTATCAGATATGAATCCAGCCCGAGCCTAGGTCAAGTAATTAGAAAGGGTTGAAAATTTTTAAGTTCATTGTAATTAGGAAAATACGATTTCAGGATGAGTAGGAAAAACTAGACCCCTTTAAATCTATTCTGCTTTTTGCTAGACACGAAAGGCATATCACTCCAGTGTTTACTTCAGATCAGTTGCTAGATGGCGCATGAAATCTGGGAACGAGATTGGCGCGCTCTTTAAATTTAAAAACCATGGTTGGGAAGAAGTATTTTTAGCGAGTTTTATGAGAAATTTTCTCAGCAAAAGAAAGCGAAATAAACGTCATTTTAACGCTTGAAAGCGCTGACATCATTGGAAGCTCTTAAAATGCTGGTAAGCGGTGATATAAAGCAGAAATATTGCGAAAATATGTGCAGTTTTTGACCACGTGAAAGTCGTACGGGATTAGTTCTTCCGGGCATTTTGCCTTATAGGTATACTTACGACAAGTTTCTTCCAATAAACTAAGTGTTGCTGTAGTGCATTTTAGTAGACAGTGGTGGACACCCTATTGTTGATTATCCAAAAAGCAATTTAATTAAAGCATAATAAATAGATTGAGAAGTTGAGCCCGCAATCCCACCCTACTCTAAGCTGGTGATGTTAGTTTCAACCAGCACCCCATTATGTATTTATTGCTTTTAACCCCAATTTGCATCACCACCGCTGCCTTGGCCACTTCCTTGTCCACTGCCTTGTCCACTGCCTTGGCCACTGCCTTGGCCACTACCTTCACCAATATCATTTCTCGGTACCATCTCAGCTCTCAGGTAAATAGATCCACCAGCATCCTCAACATTTTTCTTCTGATTGTCCCTACATGAGTGATTGCACGGATTGTGCGTTGGGTAACCTTCACTTGTAGAACCGTCAAAATGATACATAGTATTTAGACGAAATAGCATAGGACCGGTGGGATTCCAAGAAATATTAGTTGGAGCAACACCAGAGCATGCTGCTGTGAGATTTTTCAGATTTCTACAAAAAATAGTCCCGTTTGCAGGGACAGCCAGGCTACCACTTTCTGGATAACAAACTATCCAATCATTAATATTTGACTTTACCAAAAAGTTCTCACCAATAAATTGCCACAAGAAGAAGTCCACGGCCCCTTTGCCATTGACAGGAAGGGTTAGTGAAATGGGAACATTGGCTTCATTGGCAGGCCAACTAGGCCGAGGGGTGACTGCATTTGATTGAGTATAAAAGTTGGGATAGTTTGTGAAGTTGTAAGAATAGACTAGTGTCCATCCCCCATCTTCAGTTTCCATGTCACAGTAGATATAGATAGGTTGTACTTGTAGATGAGGTTGAATCCAGTAATATCCGGAGCCAGTGTTTTTGCCTTGCAAGATGATGTCAAAACAAGATTGTACTATGACTAAAGAGAGGAATGATAAAAGATAAAATGCATTCATGTTTTCATCAGTTCAAAACAGTTCATCTACAATCTATCTATTATGATCTTATTTGCCTTTTCATATACGCTGATCATTCTTTACTAGAACCAAGATGAGCTGATTATGGTCGTGGTTATCTGTGGCAACTATCAGGACTCTACGCGAGATATGCGTCTTGTTCACAGCATGCATGAGTGCATAAAATGGTAAGCCAATTTTCTATATCCTCCTTACTGGACCCAGTTAGTTCTTACAATGATACAAAGTTTAAAGCAACCTCACCATTTTCACACTCGACTCCAGTATATTCTAACAGACACAAACATTTTTCTGACTTTTCATCGCAAATCGTATGTTTTGGGCATGGTGATGACTCGCAAAAAGTGTAAGGCTAGAAAGTAAAAGAAAAGTCGCGTCTTAGAGTTAAAAAACACCACAACGCTTCTCTTTAGACTCTAGTGGCTTTTTCATTAACATTTCCTAATGCGTCAACTCAGTAATCACCTGCAGTTTGTACATTACGTTTATCTATTCGTGGCAGCATCATAAACTACCCTCAGTGAATTTTTTCTTACCTGCAAAATGGTAGTATAGTGACTATATAGAGCCTCTTTCATATACTCCTGTTTGCTTCCTTCCTGGACAAACTCGCAGTTAGCGGTTGTGTTTTCTGAAGTTTCTTTGTAATTCACGGATGAACAATAAGCGTTGTTTGTACATTGAAACAGACATTCCGTTGAAGATCTCACCGTGGTTGTTTGAAAAATACCACTTACAAGACGATGGCCTAAAAACAGATAGATTCATTTTGTTTGTATTAGGCTCTAGAGAATAATGGAGGACCGTCTATTGCCTTAAGCTGACCTGCAAGATGTTTGTTCTTATAGAAAAGCAATCCATCTGATTTCCAACTTTGTTCTCCGTTGACTAACAACAAATATTGCGACATGAGACATACCAAAAACATGATCTCCATATCTGATTAGCAGTTTAGTGTTTTGGAGGGACTTTTCGTCAATGGCAATGCTCTCTTGCTGACAACTAAAATTGCTCTTGATTCGAATACACTTTTTCGCGCACCTTCAGTCCCTTAATCGTCTCATTAATGATAAAATTCCTAACTGATTGATTGCTTTTACCGAAAGCAAGCTGGTTGTATTTGAATGTTAATGTGCTTGATGAGTTTTTTCTTGTTTTATAATTAAAAAGCAGTAAAAACACTTTCTCAGTACATTGATTATGACACCTGGAGGCCGTTTAGACGGACACCTGTTTTGCTCGAACTTTTTATCGTATTTTTCTGTCGCGCAAATCATGCGCTGCGGTATATTGTCTGTGAAGAAGCAACGCATCGCAGTCTATACTTCTGTCAGTCATAGTCTTGGCTGAACGACAGGACTGAGTATCCGTTAACTGTTATTTGATACATGTATGTACAAGAGATATGAATGAATAGCGATATAAAAATATTAATGACGTTGTAAAGTTCGCAACCTCTGCCTATAATGTCTGGGCAATTACAACCCACCCCAATCAAAAATGAAAATTGCGTAATAGTAGCTTATACTAATTTTGCTAGAATTTTTCAAACATCGTGCAAATTAGGTTAGTGTTTTTACCCACCCCCCTCAAAAATGAAAATTGCGTAATAGTAGCTTATACTAATTTTGCTAGAATTTTTCAAAAATCGAGGGGGTAGTCACCCGATTGCGCCAGAACGAAATCCCATTTTATCTAATTTGCATAATTTTATAACAATATTTTACCTAATTTGCATGAATGACGTGTGCAGTCAACCGTGAAATTATGATTATGCATATTAGGTTGGTGTTTTTACCCACCCCCCCAAAAAATGAAAATCGCGTAATAGTAGCTTATACTAATTTTGCTAGAATTTTTCAAAAACCGAGGGGGTAGTCACCCGATTGCGCCAAAACCGGCCTTTTGCATACTACTCAGGAATATTTCATTCATATTTACTGATGACAAAAAACGTATTTACGTACGAACATTTGTGACATCTTTCTTCGCTCATGAATCACTGCATGACCGGCCACCTTGATGTTGTTATTACATCGCGATGACCTTTTACCCTCAATCATCTGCAATCTCCGTAGGAATATAATTTAAAATGAAAATCTCTAAGGAATCGACGCCTTGAAAACCTACTAAAACTTTAGCGTCAACCTAGTGTTGCGTGCGTGGATCTGATACAATTTATGTAGACTCTACTTTGCGTCTTTGCGCGTTGGAGCTGTAGTTCCGCTCAGTCAAGGCCTGCGCGATCCACGCATATTTGCGCAATAGCGCGCATTCCGTCTAGTGTTCAGAGTTGTATCATTTCCTGCGAAAACACTGCGCGCAAAGGAGTGTCAACGCGCGGGTCCCCAGCTAAGCACAGTCAACGAACTTCGCTCAGTCATGGACTCGATTCGTGTACTTGTCGCATTTTATTCCGTTCTCGTGTTTGCGTCAGTGAAATGCCTCGAGTTGCGCGACATTGCGCGTGGGAAACCTATAACCGCGACTTCAACCTGCGAAGAATCTCAAGTGTACTGTTACCAGACAGGTATGTTAAACTATCACTTAAAATTTTTATATTCATAGACAATGCATTACGTTGATTGTCGTGTTGCGTCAAAATAGTCATGGAACTTCGAGGAAAATTGTCAAAAAACCGTTAAGTTTAGTTCGCCACTGAAAGATATTCACATGTTACTTGTTTCATTTATCAGATGAAATCAACAAATGAATGCCATTCTAATATCCAAATATTTCCGACGCAATAAACTTGAAAGTCCGCCAGTGCTCTCATTAAAGTTTCATATTTCACAGCCATGGTCTCAGCGTAATAGAATTTCCTTCCTGCAAGAAAGCTGAATATTTGAAGCGCAGATTAGTTCATTGAAATACTTCGTTCTTGCCCCAGGGATCATTGTGTGTAAATAATAAGGGTGGATAAAAACATTTTATTGAACTTGATACGACCCCATCATCAACACTATTATGCGCTGTAAATCATTTAACACCTGCGCAAATGTACTAATGCACAAGTAGCTATAGATACATTACGCGTAGCCAACACTTACAACTCACGGTTTTTTTTAACTCCTATTCAATTTTTTGCAAAATTGTTTTTCGACAGCCGAGTTGAACCGGAGCTGTGATACCTGTAGTGGAGATATTCGTATAGACGCTGTTACCTCCTCTGTTCCGAGCCCTCGGTATTGGCAGTCTGCAGTATTTTCTGATAGGCCAGCGGATGAGCAGGTTGACATCACAATAAACCTTGAAAAGGTGCGCAGGCTAAATATTTTCACTTTTTTTGTTATTACCCTGTAAGTGAATGTTATGTTTACCCCCATGCTTATCATATGTAGTCCACTGGTATATAGTCCCAAGTTCAGATTTGATTTCCATTACCAAATGCCACCATGACTAATCCACTGGTACAAGCTTAGCCTTTCAACTCTGCCATTGATGACTGATAGGAGACGTTGTATTTTACTTTCTTAGAAATATCGAATTGAAGAAATTTCCGTAAGCACTGCATTCACCCCGCAGCCAGCGCTTTGGCTTATTGAAGGATCTTGGGATGAAGGAAGACATTATGAAACTTTAGTGTATTTGGTATCTGATTCACAGCAATGTGCACGTGTATTAGGCTTGAATAACACGCGTGATTACGCGTGTCTTGTTCAAGAGCCTGTGAAGAATGGTTCAAGTGAAAAGGTGAGATGAAGAAACGATTTGTTTGTCCGAGTTCATTACCATCTGCAAGTGCACTGTCTACTTCGATAATTCCTAAAATCCGAGGTTTTTAAGCTTCGCTTTAATCGACATTTTGAAGGTTGTAGTATCATTTGATGACAGTGATGTGATCGCCGATCGTTTGCGCTTGAGGTTTCTTCTCTTGGGCAATTCGAAAATTCATCAGGATTATTTGGATGAGCATTCCGTAAGTTTATAGCTTTGTGAGAATGAAGCTACAGTCTGTACGGTTCTTCGCTGTAGCTGACCTTGGCTGTGCAGCAAAAACGTTGTTTACGTTATATCTCTGTTGAGACAAACTTGTATATTGTGTTTTTGTAGAGATTTTATACTCTGAAAGATATTTCCGTACGAGGTAATTTTCCATTGTAGTGCGTAAACTTTAGAAGTGGATAATGAACGCTGTAAATTTCATACATTTTAGGAGAGTTGTACGGCGATAAACTCCAAACATCTCTACGAACAAAGAGACAAGGTATAAGCTTTATTTAGGTTGGTTTGGGGCAGCTTGTTTCTTGAAGAGTAACTTTATACTGTGTTTTTCCTTTTTTGTCAGCATGTTACTGCTCAGAAATAGGGACACGAGGTTTTCTCTGCAATCCTCGTAATCGCGTGTGCCCTTGCAAGAAAGAGTATGGTGGCAAGAGGTGTAGCAAGTGTTCTAAGGGTCGTTTCAACTATCCGTCATGCTTGCGTAAGTACACCGGTAACTTGCTGAAGGTTTATTGTATGGTGCTGTAAATAACACCACGACAAAATCTTTTTGCCATTTCTTTTTTTTTAGCATGTGATTGCTCTCCAGAAGGTTCTATCAGTAGTTCAAGTTGCAAACGTCGCGGAGGTCAATGTCGTTGCAAACCATACATAACTGGAAGAAAATGCGACAAATGTCTGCGAGGATATTACAACTTTCCTTCTTGTAAATGTAAGGAGAAGAACAGTCTTGTTAGCCTTTAAAAGATGAAAGATTTGTGGCTATTCACAGAGCTTTCTACTCTCAATGATTTAAGCACGGTTAATAGATTCGTGGTTTGAATGATTTGCTGGGTTTTTTATGGATCATTTTGTGCTCGTATCAGGGTGTGGTTGCCATGTGAAACGTACAACTTCTGAAGGATGTGATATTCATGGAAAGTGTGTGTGTAAAGAGAACTACGTGGGCAAGACGTGTGGCGAATGCAAACTGGGATACGCTGATTACCCTACTTGCAGAAAACTTGGTAGGAGCACTATCTTTTGTGTCTCTGCATTTAGCATCAAACAGTTTGCTCATGTTTGTAATTCACGAAGATATAAAGTTTGTGGAATTGTGCATTGGCACGAAGTGTAGCTAGATGAAGTTAGTTTTCAAACTGTGAGCTTTTCATATAGAGTGTACATGCCTCGCAGCTGGTGCTCAAAGCATAGAATGTAACGCGAATGGTGGCTGTGATTGCAAGGAAGGCTTTGCCGGAGCACAATGCGATCGTTGCAAGAATGGATACTATGGTTACCCTGATTGTAAAAGTAAGTGCAGCTCTGCTTATCGTGTTCTCGTTTGTATAGAAGTCATACTGGCCCTACACTGTTTATAAGAAGGCCGTCGATCGCTACAGCGCATGTCGAGAATGTATGATTCACTGCCGACCACAACGCCTGGTGAACTTCACCAATGATTCCACGCTGATTAATGCATTTCCGTAATCCCATTTCCCTAGAGTGCGCATGTAATTACAAAGGTTCAATCTTCCCCGATGAATGTGACTCGGTTTCTGGTCTCTGCGTCTGCTACTCGTACGTGGCTGGCCGTCAGTGTGATCGTTGTGAATCGGGATACTTCGGATTTCCCCGGTGCCGACCGTGCACGTGCAACCCGTACGGCAAAGCGAAGAACGCTGGGAATGGAAATAGTATTTGCTCGTCAGGAAAAGAAAAGGTACGGCAAGAGTGTTAATTAATTATCCTGATGAGTCTAAATCTCTGTAATTACTCGTGGTCAAATCTAACACTTGCTAATAAATTTTTAGTTTCAATGTAAATGCAAACGCAACGTCGCAGGCGAGACTTGTGATAAATGTAAGGACTTGCACTACAGTTTCTCGCCAAGAGATCCGAATGGATGTAAATCATGCAGTTGCTTCAAGAGCGGTACGATTGGTGGTTTGCAGTCATGTGATCAGAGATCTGGTCAGTGTTCATGTAAACCATTCATGGAAGGAACAAAATGTTACGAATGCAAGCGAGGATATCATTCTCTCGTATCTACGGATATATTTGGATGCAAAGGTATATAATATCGAATCTTCTGCGCCTGATTACAGCTAAACCAATGTTCTTCTGTCTTCAGCTTGCAAGTGTAATCCTGGAGGTGCTCTGTACGCGAACTGCGACATGCGAAACGGACAGTGTCAGTGTCGTTCTAACATTGCTGGGACACGGTGTGACAGGTACACTAATCTTTTTAGAGACACCTTCATGTTTTGAGCGATTTGCATGTTCGAGTGGGAACCAACTAGCTGTATTTTTTCATGTGTCTCTCTCTATCCCAGGTTATCCAAAGGCTCCGTGTATTATCCCTCACTGCATCATATTTTAGTGGAAGTAGAGGATGGAAAAACTGTGGATAAGAAGCCCGTGAAATACGACTTCGATCTTAATATGTTTCCCTCGTTCTCTTGGAAAGGCTACGTCAATTTCTTGCCAGAGCGGGTAAATTATTCAACAAAACATTGAGAGACTTTAAATCCGTCCTGATACTTTGGTTTTCTTCTGCAATAACACTGGATTCAACTGCTTGATCGGCGAAACATTAAAAGAACCTAAGCCATATCTCTGGCTGTTAACTCTGTTTAATCGTTCTTCAGTCCATACTTTGTATATTTTTATGTTGGAATTGTTATTTTATGCCGTTTTTAGGCAACAGTGGTGGTATCAATTACGATCCCACGCCGCAGTCTCTATCGGATTCTCTTCAAATGTATATTTGAACCTGTGGGATATCCAACAACTACGGATCTCAGTTTTACAGTTAGTCCCACAAAAGGTGAGTTGCAAAAGTCCGCATGACCAGTTGCCATGGATAACTACGTCACTAGCTACACTATGCCACCAGGGCATCATCTCTCATGTTCTGAATGTGTACTTACAAATGATTTGACTTTGTTTATCATGAAGGTGTTCCAGGGTACACCAGAATAGTCTCGATGAAATTAACTTCAACTCGAAACCTGAACAGACAACGGAGTTCATTGGTAGCTCTCTCTCAAAATGATCTAGTTCAAGAGTTTCTCATGTTCGAAGGATTGTGGAGTGTGTCCATTGAGTGTGAGAGCAAGTACTTGTTAATGGTAAGGGCATTTGTCGCCTTCGTTGCTGTCTCTTGTATCTGATGTTGTATGTTAATTTTCAATTTGATATCGCGTGTTTTATGACTTGGAGATATTCACAAGTTATAGCTATAGTTTAGTACCTAAAATTCTCGTGTTTTTTTAAACTGGTACGTAGGACTACGTGGTGTTTTTGCCAGAGGAGTACTACACAGGACGAATTCTTAACACGGAACGCGTTGATCCATGTACTGTTGACGGCGCTAAAGATGAAATCTGTGATCTATATAGCTATCCAGAGATCTCAGATGAACATGTTGTGAAACACGAGGCCGAGCATGGATACTTCGCCAAGGAGGCCTGGGGAACAGAGAGTAAACTTACCCTGAAATACTATAGCAACAATAATTTCTTGAAGCTAGTGAGGGCAAACCGTTTGGTGTTAATGGGGAAAGAGCAGGTAGTTCATGAAGGCTACTTGTGTGTATTTGTTGCTTTAAATACGAAGTCGTTTTATGAACTCGTCTTCATTACTTTTTCACCTTTCTTCCTAGAATCGTTTCGCAGTGGACATGAATATTCCCAAGTCTGGCTACTACGTCTTTGTCGTGCACTATATAAATCCTGGGGAGAAGCCAGAGAAAGTAGATTTGTACGTGTTCCGTGAGCTTGGTTCCATTCATATTGTTCCGTGCAAATATCAGTTTGGCTGTCGTCAAGTCGCCATGAAGCCTGGTGTGAAGACGATCAAAGCATTTGATTTAGACAAAGGACTGGTTCCATTGAATTTTTTCACCTCCAAAGAAGCACATTTGGCTATTGTAAGTGCTCGTGTTTCGAATTAAGTCATTGTTCTGTTAGTTGTTTATCTTTAATTTGAATTTGAATTTGAATTTATTGCAGAAAAACAAAAATAACACTATTAACAAGATGACTCGATACTCGAATTAAGACTATGAACAAAACTATATGAAAGAAATAAAGATGTACAAAACTATGCACATAACCCTGTAATGAACTGTATAAAAATAGTAATATCATTGTTTTAAAATTCTTTGTGGAAAGAAGGAGTTTTTGAATCGTTTCGGTATGGCAACGATAATGGTTACATAAGTTATTATAACGTAGCTCGTAATTAGTCATATTCTTCTCAGGTAGATACTCTCGATAATGGACATTGCCAAGGTTATTTTATCTTCATATCTCTTTCTAGGATTATATCAACGCTATTCCATTGGACCTGTGGCATGCAGACTACATCACGCCAGCTTTGGTGTGCCGATCATTGCAAGATAAATGCCTCAAATCAACGTACGAACAACCAACCAAGTTTGAGCAACATCGACCTGTATCAAGATCAACCGTTGACGCTTCTGTTTCGCCCTTCGCAACGATCAAGACGAGGGTTGGTGTCCTTTTACAATCTACAACTACAGCACTCCACTCTAGCTAGTCTAGTGTCTTGATAATTAGCTCAGACGGTGACTCCTCTTCATTCTTTCGACTTAGCTTAGATATGTAAATCCAATGCTTGTAAGATTTGACGGTTGCAATGTCTTTAATAAAAAACTATTCCTATCCCCATTCTAGAACTGAGAGGCACAAATTGTCTTTTATACCTAGGGCGATACAACTCTTAACTAAATAGTAATTATTTTTATTGTACATATATAGTTCCAAATTATTTCTTCTATCTGCATGTTATATTGAATTGTAAATCCACTGTATTTTTTAACCCAAAATGGATTAATAAAGCGCATTATTGTTCTCAGTATTCCCTTTCTTTTTCACAGGAGACTTTGGTAAAGTTCAAGCAATTCTTCAACAAAG
The DNA here is from genome assembly GCA_025400095.1 of Phenganax marumi. Lineage (NCBI taxonomy): Eukaryota > Metazoa > Cnidaria > Anthozoa > Malacalcyonacea > Clavulariidae > Phenganax > Phenganax marumi. The sequence continues at coordinate 24,758 of JAODVM010434937.1, forward strand.
AGACTGGTACTTTCGTTGTAGTTATCCAATACCAACAGACCAAGAATATCATCGTTCGTGCTCAGGTCTCCATCAAGAGGTACTCGGATGTATCGGATGGCGTAGCGGAGTTTAAGTACTGTCCAAATACGGAGTTCTGTCGAACTGTCGTGAGACCAAGTGGTGGTGATGAATACTTTAAGATTCAACAAGGGACTATTTATATTGAAGTTCGCTTTCCTGTTGAATTGGATGTGCAAGTGGTGAGTAGTACTCTGGGCGATGTATTTCTGCAAACAACTTGAATTCCAACCTGTGTATCAGAACTATTCTTCTCCCTAAAAGTCAAGGAAGAACTGATAGATTATCAAGTCTCAAGTTGGCTCATTCAGCTAAATGTAGTTCACGTTTCTTTGTATTGTAGTCGTGGCTCTACACTATTCCTACGAGAAGCTATTCTGATAATGTATTATCATTCGCTCCTATTGACAATTCCAAAACCTGGGTGGCGCAATGTAGTCTCAATCAGTTCGTGATTGATCCAAAAGACCCTAGCTACTGTAGGAACACGAGTTTTGCCCTGGTGACGAGTTTTAATAATGGAGCTCTGCCATGTCGTTGCACATACGCTGGTTCTCGAAGTCCCTACTGTAACCCAGTCCACGGACAATGCTTATGTCGTAGACCTAATATTATTGGTCGGCAGTGCTTGCGTTGTCGCTCAGGTTACTATGGCTACCCTGACTGTCGAAGTAAGTATAGTCACAAATAGAGTAGAACTCTTTAGATGGGATTATAATCGTGACTGCGAGTTTTTGTTGTTGAAAATCAGCTGTTAGGAACCTCCTGGTGCTAATCCGTGTTGTTGTTGTACTGACAGGGTGTGCTTGCGATCCAAGAGGAGTGGAAAATAGTAATTGTGATCATCGTGGTCGATGTAGATGTAAACCAAATTTCTCTGGCATCAGCTGCAATCGTTGCAAGCCTGGCTACTATGAGTTCCCAATTTGCAAAGGTATGAACCAATGGCTTTCTTTTTATACCAAATAAATGTTGATGTTTATGTTATTGTATTATATATGCAAACTTGACAATTTTTTCCTTTCCTTTCACGAAGTTTTTCAAAATCTCGAATCTTGCCTCATGTCGTCCCAAATTTGCCCAGACATTTAAAATCGATATAGTTGCACAAAAAAATCATTTCCAGGTGACAAAAACACGTTTCAAAGAAACCGAAAATTGGCAGGGGTATCTCCTTACGAAAATTCTGCGGAATTATCAGTGGAGTACCAAATTTTCGCAATAGTTTGCGCAGACATAAAATTGAATGTTGTTCTTTTGCATTTTCAGCATGTGATTGTGACAGCCATGGTTCTCTGAGTACGTTCTGTACTCGCTCCGGACAATGCCAATGTAGACAAGTTTTTGACGGCAAGAGATGCGATAAATGTCGAGTTGGTTTCTTCGGATTCCCTGATTGTAAGGAATGCAACTGTCACGTGTCGGGGATTAAACCTGTCGCAGGATTAAATTCTGGTTGTAACTCTTCGCTTGCAGTAAGAAACTACAGTATAATGTCTTGTAATCGGATTAAGATTGAATTAGATTTAGATCACTGGATATAGAATACAATGAATTATAAGAGATTAAAAGTTTGTGTCTTATATGGTATGTTTTTGGTTAATTTCATTTTTATTTTCGTTCAAAGGTTGTATGTAAATGTAAGGACAATGTTGGTGGGAAGTATTGCGACACGTGCAACGACTTCCATTACAACCTGCAGTTTAACAATCCCTTGGGCTGTCAGAAGTGTAGTTGTAGCGCCATGGGCACGAATAGTCAATTAAAGAACTGTGATAAAGTGTCAGGCCAGTGTTCATGCAAATCACGTGTCGGTGGTCTTAGTTGCTCAGTGTGTAAAGATGGCTCGACCTCGTTAAGAGACTACAGCATATTCGGATGTGAAGGTAAGAAATAAGAGTGCAAGGGCCGGATATTTGAATAATGGATAGCGCTGTCCACTGAATAGTGATATTTGTAGCCTTTGTAGAACTTTCCATTGGTCGTTGTTACGTAAAATTGAGACCGATGTCGATAAATTAATATTTATGTCGATGTTTTTTAATAGTATTTAATATTTATATTATTTATAATTATTAATATTAATATTAATATTAATATTATTAATATTTATAATATTTATAATAATAATAGTATTTAATATTTAATATTTATGTCGATATTTATGTCGATGTCGATAAATTAATATTTACTCATTTAACGAAACGGAAGTTTCAGCGTTTTTGTGCAATTTTATGAACGTTGGAAAATTCGCTATCCAACTTTCGATCAACTGCCCCCTGAAGGGTGTCAGATGAATTGAGATGATCTTGGCTGGATTGGATTGCTCCTGATATTCTCCTTTTCCTCAGGATGCGAGTGTAACTATGGCGGATCATGGGACAACGTCTGTGATAAGAAAAATGCCGTATGTTCTTGTAGGAAAAATATCGGAGGCGCCAAATGCACCAGGTACAAAAATGAACAATCACTCCACCACACTCTTGCCTTGAATTCCACTACGAGTCGTCCTAAGTTGCTCCAGTGTTACTGCAGGAAGACAACAAAACACGTGGAGAAACCCTTTGGCATTTCGTGGAGTTTACTATTGATTACTTGCACTAGTGAAACTCATCCTACGTCTTTATTCATTTCAGAGTGAAGTCAGATGGTTTTTATGTCAAAACGTTGCATCATATTCGTGCCGAGTTTGAAAGCGGTTCAACGAATCCCGCCAGATCTTTGACAATTCGTCATAGCAATACCGAGTTCCCAGACTTCTCTGGTCGAGGTTATGTTCCCGCCTCATCACAGCAGGTACGGATGTTGTTGATCAACGCGACCAGCACTTTCTTATGCAAGCAATCTTGTGTTCCTTGTTGTGCAAGGGGTTTTTTTGTTTTTCAAACTATACGTAGACGCAGCATTTATTCATATTCTTAGAGTTCGTTCGACATTATTGTGGCAATTCCACGGCCGACAAAATACCGTCTTTTAATTCGTTATGTGCTCGACTCTTACCGTCCCATATTCGGTCAGGTGACCATTTCTCCGACAAAGAAAGTAGGTAGGTACTGGTCTAATACATGTTCATTTTAATGAAAAATAATTTTCTCATGATAACTGGCAGTTGACAACAGTTTGCTGTCTTGTAGCAGTGCCAGGTGAGACCAAACTATCTGTAAAGAAGATTGTCAGATCTGAAATAAATTGTTTTCTTTTAAAATGTTTAGATCCTCTTCCTCAAGGATACAAAAGTGTTCAAGTCGTCTCACTTCAGTTCAAGCCAACCTCGACACGAAGTAAGACCTTTGCGGAATTTTTGACAGTCAAGGAAAATGGAAAGGAAGCGGAATTTTTCTTGAGCCGTGGAAATTGGAGAATTTCTTTGTTTGGAGCGCCATCGAAATTGCTTTTGGTGAGTGGAGTGAAGGTTGTTTGCCTGGCTACTTCTCTGTTGCAGACATCGCTTCGATACGGACACTTCTCTGATGTGGACACCTGGCTAATTCGCTGATACAGACACTTTCTTAAGTTCTAGCACACTCGGTTCGACTGTAGCTGAAAATTTGTATTCTTTCTTCAGGATTACCTTGTGATGATACCAGAAGAATACTACAAGGCTAAGCACCTTCGTCAACGCGTTGAGCGGCCATGTTTGGTGAATAGCAATGAAGAATATTGCGTGGATTATAAATATTTACCAGTTTCTTCTCCTGATATTGTCATTATTCCTGCTCAACTAGGACAAATTGTTGGACCAAGAACTCCTCTTCCTCATGATCCTTTCAAAAGTTATGCCGTTCTCAGTCCTAGGGTGAGTTGTCAATTTTTCTTTTTTTTCTTGTTCTTTCAGTAAATTCTCATCAACTTTCTCGTTTCTAGAATCAACTTTCTCTGCCAATGCCAGTGCACAAATTCGGTTCGTACGTTCTAATGGTGACGTATTATCAAGAAGCAAGGATCGTCAGTGATTTGATCGTCAGCGTTACCTCAGGATTTAGCATTCAAACTGCGAGGATTCGAACATTCTTTTGCAAGTAAGAACAGTGATTCTAATTGATCAATTATTGTAAATATGGAAGTGCAGTGCTCATCTTTTTTTTCTCTTAGATATTCGTTCGGATGTCGTCAAGTTGCAATCGATGATGATCATAAAGTGATATCATTTGATATTTTCCCGAACTCGAGAAATCTGTTGACTATTGGAGCTCAAACCACCGTAGCTGTGGTGGGTGAGCAGATTGTGTTGATGATACGCTTTGTGTGCGAAATGTTGTACTGACTGACATGCTAACTTTCAGGAATCTATCACGTTGATACCACGTGAAGAATGGAACATTGAGTACATCGTGCCAGCGGAGCACTGCGTGAAAACGAAGAAACGATGTTTGCAGACCACTTATGATATTCATAGCAATGCATATAGAATTGATGTAGAGAAAAACGGTCAGGGTATGAAACCGAATTTAGCCATGGACGCCTCGGTACGCACTGCTTATCTTGTCGGAGATGGAGTAAGTACATTACGTGAAGACATGATCTTGAAAATGAAAAGTTTTCATAAAGTGAGCTGTGATTTTTATGCTAAACTATTTTTAACATGCAAACTTTATAAGCAAGTGGAAACAAGCAAATTGGCTGAAAATATTCTTGTGATTGTTTAGGTGTCGCTTCGTGTCAAGAGTCGTATTGAGAAGGGTCGTTATAAGATATTGGTTCATTACTATCAGCCCTCGCATGGCAAGTACAATGGCCGTATCATTGTGGAAAGTGGTCGATCTACGGCGCTTTATCTCAAGTTCAGACATTGCCCGAATGTGGGAGGTTGTCGTGCTCTTGCTAGAGATAAAATCACTGACATGGGTCGTTCTCTTTATATCTATAATGATGTGGATATCACTATAACTATTATGCCGCAAAAAGAAGTCTGGATTGTAAGTGTATTTCGATTGTTTATAACAGATGAGGCCTTTCAAAAGAACAGCGTGAGCTCAGATTTGTTTAGATTTCCTCCTGTAGTAACATCGGTTCGATAAAGGCTATTTTCCATTACGGCCGTTTAGCCCGCGCGGGCGGAGCGCACAGTTTTAAACATGCTCTGTTGTTGATTCTCCGCTTTTGATCTCGCGTGCATGCGGAGAAAGTTGAATTACTTTTAACTTTCTTGGCGTGCACGCGAGACCAAGCGCAACAGACAACGACAGAGCATGTTCAAATCTGTGCGCTCCGCCCGCGCGGGCAAAACGACCGTAATGGAACATGGCCTTAAGAGATAGCTGTTACTGGTTCTCTAGAAAGAATAGTTTATTATGAGTGACTTATCCATTCCATTGTTTAGGATTACATTTTGTTCGTGCCCACTCGCCATTTCAACGATGCCATGGAGAAACAACAGCCTGTGAGCTTGGCGCAGAAATTCCTCAAGGAATGCGGTAACAATCACTTGATCGTTGATACTTCATCTGAGTTTTGTAAGCAATCTGTGTTCACCATGACAACCCATTTTAATGGCGAAATCACGTCGTGCGACTGCGATCGGGAAGGCTCCACCTCGCTCGTGTGCGACAAATTTGGCGGCCAATGTCCGTGCAGGCAAAATATCGTGGGACGAAAATGCGACAAATGTATAGGCGGTTACACTGGCTTCCCTTATTGCAGGCGCGGTTAGGGGTTTCACTTCTACTCTTCACAGTATCCACATTACTAGGCTAAAGTCGGGTAATCAGAAGACATTTTTGTTTTATATTTCGGCAGACAGTTCCTTATATATTTTTGCAAGTGGTCGAAAGCTTTCATACCTTTGCACTACAGCGTCAGATTAAATAATACAGTAAAAGAATATATATGAATATCCCCTACAAGTTTTAAGACGCTGGTCAGTTTTATTTTTGAGCATAGAATATCACAAATTCGGCAGCACACTTGCAGTAACAAAAGTCTATTTCTCAAGAAAGAAAATCACTTGCTTTGTACACCAGATAATCTGTAGCCCTCCAGCCGAGAAGCTTTAAAGTTCGAAAAAAGGTCTCCGGCTGTGAATACCCACCAGGGTGTTTAACCAGCGCATTGTGAATCAAAAGCTGCCTTGGCTGCCTCGCGATGATGATGACCGACTGGCTCCTTCTAAACCTGTCTCAGATGAACTATCTTGAGATTTTATTGCCTCGCGATTTTCTGATACTAAAGAGAAAAGATCGTCATTTTTTTACCAGACAAGCTACGGTGTTGCTGCAGCCGCTGAAATTCTCTGAGTCAATGTACGTCGAACGCCTATGAAGCAGCGGTATGGTTTTTCTTGAGGTCTCTCGCCTCAAAGCGCGCGCACAAGTTAAAGGTAATGCTATCAATCGCGCTACCTATATTGATGCGACTGACCGTGATGCCACATAGCTCTTGCTATCTCGGACGATTTTTCACGATCCGTGAGAGAGTGGTCCAAGAAAGCGAAACACCGTATTACTTAGCGTATACTGACAAATCTTCAGTGATAATTAGACAGAGAACTAGGTGGTAAAAAAGATGACTACCTTGTCTAAGTTTAATGCACACCACAACTCGTTCAAAATACTTTATACTCTCTCTGATATTCCCAGAGACATGCAGAACATTTGCAATACTTGCGCAACACTTCGTCTCCCCCACTATATCTTTCAGAGATTTCGCAAGTTTCAGTCTCATTTCGTAGAATTTGATAGCAGTTTCAAACGCAGCCATTGCTTCGTAAGCACTAGCCAAGTTATTCAGAAATTTGCTCTCCGCTTTCTTATCACCTTCTGACGTAGCCATATCCAGTCCTTTTTGGAAACACTCCATGGCGCGGTCATAGTCTTTGGCATTCTTTGCAGCGCATCCCAGGTTGCATAGCGCACGTCGTTCAGTTCTCTGATTTTTGAGTAGCATTGACAGTTCGAGTTGACGTTCTTGACATTTCACAGCTTCTGTAAACCTGCCTACCTTACAGTAAACTATACCTAAAGATGGAAAACACGCTTCAAATGACATTGTTTGCACCGCATTTGGAAAGTTAGCCAAAGCTGGGGCGTCCTAGTCTAGATTAATAAGTCACATTTTCTACCTAACTCATTCAGAGCGTTTGCTCCTTCTTCAAGTTTCTTAGCTTTAAAAGCCTTCTTTATCGCCATTTCGTAGCGCGCTACTTGAAGTTGTAGACTTTCTCGTTCCTCGTCCTCCGATTCCAATGATTCTTCGCTATCATCTTCCGCCGCGTCAGACGTGTCTTCACTCTCCATTCAGTATCGAAAGTGGAAACCATATAATTTCCTACTGAAACTATGTGACGCACTGACGCTGTACAATCACCATTTGTCTTGTGGCTTGCTTGTGGCTACTTGTCTTCAAAAACACCTGTCAATTCCTGCAATATTCTTGAGTCTCTAATTAAGACGCATTGTCTATCCATGCGCGTAAATATTGCTCTACCATACATAATTAGAAACATAATCTATTTATAGCTATAACTTCTTTATATATCTAAATCGTTATGATCTATCATCACACAAAGTACTTCCTATATAATTTTAAAAAAACAGGCAGTAAACCTCATGCGCAAAAAGCTAGATTTTGTTGACTCGATTCCCCGCTAATTGCGCGTGTTTTCTCGTCATTTTTTTCACTAGGTCATTCTCGATGTCATTTAAAAATATTTTATTTATAATAAAATGCAATTCTTGTACCAAGGATTCGTCTTGTAAGGGGCTCTTTGACTGTTACCCTACAGAAAGAAAAAATATAGAGAACGTTATTTATCTGGAACGCGCAAATGCGCTACATGAGCTGAATGATTCTATTTACCAACGATCCAGAGTTAGTTAAGCCGGGCAATTTATTTAAAACATCTTCGATAATTTGTTGAAAAATCTGCAAAAATATTGAATCAGTAAAGATTAATAAAACTAAGAGATAAAACTGACAAATATGAAATCACCTGACAAACAGTATAAAGCAGGATATGTAGCAAAGTTACTGTTTGCACTGTTACCTGATTAAGATACTCTATATTGTTTTGCTTTGCACTTGTTTCAAAGTAAAGTGAGTTGTGCTTTTTAGCTATCTAAATGCAGAATTCAAATGATAAACATTTTAATTATAATAGCCAAGAATATAGCGCAGATACTATGATGAGAAAAACTTACATGTTCAGCTTGTTCCGTTGACACACACCGGGCTGGTTTGTCCGTTTTATTACCAATGATAAAAGTTGAGAGGCTTTGTGAAGAGTTCTACAAAAACCATTGCAAGCAAATAAGAAAACAGATAAAAAACACTAAATCAAACAGACACACAAACAAGCAAACAAACAACAAACATACTTCAGTTGATGGTATAAATTTTAACCAATTACGAATATCTTCATAGCTTTTATAATTTGTAACATCAAAGAACACGATGACAGCCTTGAGACAACAAATACGTTACAATTAGCATAAATTGTATGTCTTGACTGGCAGTCCGGTTGTTGGTTGGTTTGTCAGTTAGTTTTTCCTGATGGCTAGCAGGGAAAACCTGACAAAGCCAATATATTTTTTGTTGATATACCTTGGCATTCTTCAGATACCACGCTGCATCAGTTCGAAATTTGTCTTGTCCCGGAGCATCCCTGATGAAAGGTACAATAAACACTCATGCGCAAGTGCACCACAAACTATCAGAAGTCAATGTGTCTGGCTGTCTGCCTGTCTTTTAACCTACAGATTATTTCTCACTTACCAGAATTCAAGTTCAACACGGTGGTCATTTACAATCATTTTCTTTCTTTTAAGACTTTCTACAAGATATGATCAGTGGTTAATATACATATATGCCAATTTATTCATGATCAGTCTCATTCAGGCAAGTGAAACTGTCTTGCACTAGGAGTATCAGCTACATGATAGAATAGGCTGTGGTACATTGAGAGTGTTGCTTTGGGTTATGTTTTTCAAGGGTGCCTCTCAGCTACTGAACAAACAAATGAAATGAAATTATTTTAAACCATACCTCCAGCCGTGGTCATAATAAACGTTGGATCAAAGAGTTCTCCCAAAAACCTCATCATAACTGCAGTCTTTCCAACGCCACTGTTGCCGATTAGAACAATCTTGAGTGTCAAAGGCATGGCACAGTAAATTTTAGAATTTCTTACTGACTACAGGAATTCATTATTTCTTTGCTACGCTACGCCGTTTCATGTAAAAAATTGTACATCTTTCATCTGTAAAACTTCCTGTAAACGCCTTAAGATCAAAATTAATGTTACTAATGCTTCTTGGAACTTTTGTTTCAAGGAAACTGCTACAATTTTACAATGGTCACAGCGTGTCACAGCTCTCAATGGCATATCTAAAATTTTAAATGACATTAAATTACTCCCCCCCCCCCCACGTTCACAACATCTGGGAATTGTTACAGTCTTGATGTTGGCGAGGTTACTCAAAGTGGCAAGAAACACGCCCAATAAAATCGCCTGGCTTTGGAGTTAATAACAAAGTAGGAACCATACAGTACGATTTTACTACTCGGTTTACCAACCTATGATAATAAAATGCAACACCTGTAGTAAATATTTTAATGACTGACTGTATGCTATTACAATAATTCCCAAAACATGCTTTCACTTGAAGACACTTTCTTCACAGGTTTTCAACTGAATAATCAGAATTCAAAATTGCTGAACAGTAGTAAGCGTCAAACCTTACTTCTTAGGTTTGTGTACAGAGTACGTAGTATTTTAAAGTAACTAGTAATGTAACTAGCTAAATAATAATCACTTGTCCAGTTTTAAATACTGTAATGAAAATTGCATGCTTTCTTCAAATTATTTAGGAGTTTTGCAGGCATAAGATGATTGATTCCTGACAGTTCATTGGTCAAGTGTTTTCAAGCACCGAGCAGGTATTATTAGTGTAAACTATTAAAATTTACAAGAACAAATTACTAAATAGATGGTTAAGATCAGACACTGGTAACTTTGAAATCTCTTCATTTTAAAATATAACCAGAAGAAAAATTTTCTATGAAACAGCTTCATTTGTCAATAAACCATCTATCTAGCTATCTGTTCAACTATAGCAAAGTACATCTCCATCCGCTGTTTGATTTTTTATTTGGTTGATTTGATATTTTCACACTTCCCGTCGTCTTGTTTGCATCCTCCTATACAAAAAAATTGGCGAAAAATGTTATGTTTTGTAGAGTCTTGATGAGTCGAAATTATTTTAATCATACCAATTTTCTGTCCATTTTAGCTTTGATGTCTCGAGCAAGAGCAAAGAAAGCTTCTTCAACATTGATGCTAGCCTTTGCACTCGTCTCCATGAACTTGATGCCATATTCAACTGCGAGCTACAACAAGAAGGTAACAAATATTCAAGCAATATGCATTACATAGGAAAGCTCGTAGTTGAAGCATAAGAAAGTTATGGTGTTTGATAGAGCTCTTGCTCAGTGAAAGTTGTCCAGTTCATTCTCACTTGTTCGCCTTTTGTCTTTGAAACTTGGCGTCTGTCATCCATATCACACTTGTTGCCCAAAACCATTTTCTCAACGTCCGAGGATGCATGCTGAAAACACCAGTGAAATTACTAGAGATATTGATGAAACTTTTAAAGCAAAATTAGTTTTTTTGACACTTACCTCCTCAATATTTCTAATCCAGTTCTTAATATTATCAAATGATTTCTCATTTGTGATGTCATAGACCAACATTATGCCCTTGAATACATAAATATGTTAGTGTTTTGGGGTGTTTACAATGTGCAAGTCCTGATCAGAGCCTCACCATCGCTCCTCTGTAGTAAGCTGTTGTGATAGTCCTGAAACGCTCTTGACCAGCGGTATCCCTAAACATAGCACAAATGCTTGATCTTTAGCATTGCTTTGTTTCAACTTGGCTGTCGCAATTGTCTGAAAATTCTTATCGCAATTTTGGGCCAGTGTTTTACAAGAAAGGTGCTTCAGTTCTCTCTTGCAGTAATACTGAGTCAATGTTGTAAAAAGTAGATTAAGAGCTTGTTTTATTGTACATGTCTTTTTGACTCATTAATATGCAATAATAATATATATAACATATAGACCTAATTTGACATTATCTGAATTTTAGCCACCTAAAAAAAGCATCTACATAAAACCTGATTCCTAGAAAACGAATTTTGATAGATCAAGGTAAAATTAAAAAACTGAGTCATCACAGAGGAATACGGCACCTTCAACAAGGCCACATCATATTGTGTTTACACATCAAATTTCAGCTGAAGTTGTACCAAATTGTAGCGCAAAATATTGCACTTGAAACATTGGCATTAAATCAAAAATGCTCACAGACAGTGAGCTATAAAAATCAGCTAAACAACAAGTGGTTAAATCTTCCTTTCATGTGATCAAAGATGAGTATTTGTCAAAGCAGTACATAGAAAAACGTCACTTTACCATATTTGAAGTTTAATTTTTTTCCCATCTAATTCAATTGTGCGTATCTTGAAGTCGATACCTTAATATCAAGAAACAAACACTTGAGAGACGTAAATATTCAAAAACTAGACGAATTGAGCCAAATGAGGGAGGAAATGCTATAAAGATATTGCAAAATTCACCCCACATCGCAGACAGGTCTGAGGCAGGCATACATGAATATCTTTACCGATTGTCGAGATAAATGTCGAATTGAATGCATCTTCGGAAAATCTAAACAATACGCATGTTTTTCCAACTCCTGAGTCACCGATAAGAAGCAGTTTGAATAAGAAATCGTAAGTTTTTGCCATCCAAAAGCCGGATGAAATTTACACTTCTTTCCCAACCTCAGCCATCAGGTGTGGTAAAAGCACCAATCAGCGCATGCGCCTCTTTATATCGCGATAAAAACTAATATATCCCCCGGCGTAACTGTGTAATGAATTGTGTTCAGGGGGAACAAAAAACAAGAAAATTATACTGATTGATTGTCCGGAAATTTCTAGTAAATTTTTGCGGGAGACTAGCGGTCTGATATAAAGTGCTACTCGGGTTTCTATCGGGTGATTGATATTTCAAAAAGATATTTTTGTTCTGTAATTGCGAGATTTTGCTGTCAAAAAGCTTGAAAAGAAGACTATAGTTTTATTTCTCGTGTTTTACATGGCATGGAGGTTGAAACGACGCCGAGAGAACGAAAAATTCGGCGAGGAATCGTGGTACTTAGCTCTTTCCAAGTGACACTTGGTGCTGTGATTATAGGCATGTCTTTTACTGCGTTTGCGTCGACGTCGTCGGCGAAAATACGTGCTGCTTCTCCTTATTGGGCTGGCTTTATGGTAAGCATCACCTTGAATATTTACTCAGTAAATCGGCTTTGTTATTCCGGGTTTTTTTCTAGTTCTGATGTAACCTGCTTACAAAGTAGCAAATTAAATGGTCGATTTACTGCACGAGTACCAAAGTACATGTACCATCACGTTCACAAACCAATTGCTTTATTTCAGAATACCAGTTAATTTGAACTGTATACTAGGTTTTCTTTGGTATATATCATTCATGAACACAAACAAAGGAGTCACTTCAACACTTTCCCCCATCCCCCCAGGAAAGAATCGGCGTGAACCATATGGTTTCTTGATTCTTAGGTTCTTTTTACTGGATCTGTGGGATTTCTAACATGGAAACAACTATCAATTGTATCGGTGAGTGTTGTTGCAGCATGATTCTGTTCATTCCCAATAAGTAAGTTGTTATCAGTTTGCTAAAGTTTTTTTTATCTTATGAACAGATTGGTATCTACACATTTCTATCCACCGCAAGTGTTATTGTGAGTTTGGTTGCAACTGTTCTGAGTGGTGACTCTGCAGGTTTCTTAAAAGCTCTCGTGTATTGCACTGAAGTGAAATTTGAACATGCTTGCCAGTGTTGTGCAAAAAATTCCACCTGCACGCCCTCGTACAAGTTCTCCAGTGTACGAGATTGTGGCACTGTTACTGGTCTTCTTAAAGATATTATGTATGGTCTTTGTGTTGCTAATGTTGCTTGCTGTATTATGTGTTTGATTGTCACTATTGTGGGGTGTACTTTGGGAGCTCAGTATAGCAGATATAGTCAGGTAGGTACAAATCATCACTTCTTTGTATTAGTCCCGGCTCGCCAAACCACTCTCACTTCATCAAAATTGTTTTCTTGTCATGCACGCAGAGTTGTGCTTTCCGCTGGTCCCACCCCCCGCCCCAACAAGATTACGACCATCGCTACAACTGGTCACCGTACCCTGCTGATCCTATAAGCAATCTACCACCTTGGGCCCCACCTATTTACTTCAATGTTCCCAGCACTCCTGGTGGACCAGACTACCAATGCAGACGACCCCCTACTGTGTTTGATCCTATAGATTTTCCACCCCCCTACACGTCTAGAGAGCCTTCTCTTGCTGGTCGACAGGGCTCGCGTCCTTCTCTAGGATTAGAGTATGCCCTGGGGCACAATGGTATCTCGTGGGATCGGTTAGGACATTCTGTGTTCAGATTCTTTGATCAAGCAGGGACAGTATCTGAAGACAGTATTGATTATATTGATCGGACACATGTTGGGGATCTGGGTTCTAGCTCAGGTACTAGTGAAGGGGTGGTTACTAACGATGATGGTAGTATTTCAGTGGTACGACACCATATCGAGGTCAGATGTGTTGAGCTGATTAGCCAATCACAAGGAGCCATTTCACATGTGCAAGAAATGTTGCCATCAAGTTCAACAGAGTCTGAGTCTAACTCTGATAATGTGTTTGCCAGCAGTGAGACATGTACCATCCAACATGGTACTTCTTCTCATGGTATTTTTGGTGCCACACTTGATCAAAGCACCAGCTCACCCTTAACTGATAATAAGGAACAAGTGAACCAGCGTAGACACTCCTGGTCTCAACAGAGTAGAACAACTCCGTCCGAAAATGTCTACGTTGCTCGCGGTGAAATTCACCGCGCGTGCATTCCACCCAATGTGAATCCGTGGGCGAGGTCATTGTCTGAAAACGAGGCACAAAGAAATGCCAGTAGTTCTCGACCACTAAAACAGCGAGCCAACAGTACTCCCTCTTGTCCAGCGGATCGCGCAGCGAAACTAAATGATCATGATGAAGCGAGTGAAGGTCATTCATCTGAAGGGTTATGTCGACATTTCTCGGAGAGTAAGTCAGCTCGAAATAAAGCGAACAAGAAGCGAAAAAGACCCAGGAATAATCCTGGCCATATTTTAGAACAAGATAATTTGCACAAAGATGTCGCATCGCAGGAGAGCCCCATTGAATCAGAGTATAGAGAAACTACGTTATAGACAAATACTTAGATCCAATATATATAAATATATAAATCAAACATTTATGGGAATAGGTTGTATAATGCCGAATATACAATAAGGTTGATAGCCACAGTTCTGTTATTAAAATATGATAACAGTCTCGGCAGTTGAAGCGCAGGTATCGGTTTATCCAGGGCAGTCATTGTACCTTGATGGGATCCGTTTCCATCCTACGGCAGTGTAACTATTCAAGGTTAAGTTCTCTTCTGTAGTTGTGGTATAAACTAGGTAGCCTTGCTCGGGAATGGTGTGTAGATTGTAGTTAATGGATAGCATCAGAAAATTGCTGTCAAAAGTTGCATGGTAAGTACTTCAATAGTTTATTTTGGATACTTCATGACTTTTCAAAGGCCAAGTTTATCATCAGATGCTTCATGCCGACGACCAAGTATTTTTGTCAATGCATTCTTTCCATCATACGGAGTTGGATCAGTGGACCTTATCGTTCTTTCTTAATCTCCTGTCATATATTCCGATTTTCATTTCGAAGAGAGGGATTATTGATTTTCACTCTTCGAAGAGACGGATTAAGTGAGTTCCACGCGGAAACTTGACACGAAATCTTTTGTAAACAAACGAAGTCACAAACTTGGCCAGTTCGCCACGCTACTATTGCAAAACAAGGTGTAAACGTTGGTGATACAGACAGTTTTTGTTGCTGCATCGTGGTAGTCGTTTGTGTCTCACCTATAGCCTTAGGAGAAACAGACACGTTTGGAGCGTAAGCACAAACACAGGTACACATATTTTATGAATTCCATTTTGGCATTCCATTTTGGACTTGTAGGTGCAGTTGAGGTGATGGCAAAGGCGTTGTCTTCATGCTTTCAACATTGGTTTCTCTGCAAGTTCTTTGAGCAAAGTTTGATCGTAGGAAATGGCGTACTCAAGCCAGTAAACAGAATAGATTAGCAGGCTAGTCCTACTCTAAGTGCATAATAGAACGAGAAGTGAAGCTGCAAGCTTTTAGCGTCGTCTCCAACTACAAGTTTGCCAAAAAAACTGCAAGTTTAGTTTACAGTTGTTTTCTGCACTACTGCAGTTTTTTTGTGTGTCTGCTACACCAACAAGAGATAACTCTTACTGTACTTCTGAGGAAAATTGTGTAGCTCGTGGGGAATTCTTTTGCAGAAAATATAAAATTCGTGCATGCATGTGCGCTCACGATGATTATAATTTGAAGTGATCATCATTTGTGCAAGTTTCGTTTTCGCAATGTATTTATTGCCGCGAGTGAAGCGCAGATGGTTTCCTGAAAACACACTCGTCAAACGAGAGACCTGACAGAATGATTTGAAATGTTTGAACAGATGCACGTCTCGATGTACAGACGGTAGAGACTGAGATTGGAGATAAAAACCTAGAAGTCTCGGTGAAAAATACTAAACTCTTGTTGCAGACTGCCATCATTGTTCGAGAACAGAAGTTAGCGATTTGTTTTAGGTTATTTACAAATTTTCTTATTATCCTTAGGAGGAAAGAAGCTTTTCGAAATGTCTCATGATAATGCTTCGTACGCAGTGGAAGGTGAGAGAAAAAAATTCTCAAGAATGGAAACTGAAGAACCGCTATCGTTCACTTCGGACAAGGCGAAGAAGAGAGAACGAATTCTGGTTGCGGTTATCATCATATTGAGTGTGCTTTCTCTGGTATTTATCATTCTGTATGCGCAAGAAAAAGGTGACAACGATTCTTCTAGTGGGAGAACAAATGAACAAGGTTTGTGAAGAATTGTAAGATGTAGAATTAATTATCAGTGTTATTGTTGTATGAATGTTTCGTAAGTCTCTCAGTCTCTGAGTATAAGCACTTTTATATTGTGCAAGTTCCATTTAAGTGTTGCTCTTATGAACAACTAGTGTAAGTAAAATTGTTATATCTACTTATGTACAATACGAAATATAAAATTGCCAGAATTTCCAGCGTTACCGAAACTTCCACACAGTATAGGAAGGAGAGGGAATGGATTTCTTCATTTTTTTGGGCCAGAGCTGCGCCGTTATTTAAACCAAGGTTTCAAGACTGTCTTTTATGTTTTCCACACAATCTATTGATTTTTTCTGGCATTGTGTTTGCTCAAGTGTCACGGGCACGTACGACATCACAACCATAGCAACCTCTGTATATAGGTGTCTCGCGGGTCATGCCCCCCTCTTTCACGCGCGCACTGATCATCCGATAAGTGCTGATTATCGTAATCTCTATTTAATATATGTGAGCATAACATATTAAAGCGCGCAGTCTGCTCTTCTGCAAATGTTGAATATAAATGGCTGAAAGTGGGGTAAAATATAAAAAACGGTTGGGTAGTGACGAAGAAGTATCTACACCTCTTGGTGATGTGAAGTTTTCCAATACTTCTCGCTCCAAAACTCTGAAAATCTTGGCTGTTGTTGTGATTATTCTCATTATACTTGTGATCATATTCCTTGCTTTGTTTGTGAGCGAAAGGAGTCGTTACAATGAGTGCAAAGAGAATTCTAAAGCTAGTCAAGGTCAGTTGACATAAATTCCGCAGAATGCAGGCGTTATTCGGGTTACAACTTTCATTCCTTGGAATCCCTGAGTGCAAACTTTTATTTGTCCATGTTTATGAACGGTCCTCTCGAATCGCCGTCCGCGGATAATTTGCTTTAAATATGCATTAATTCATTCCGCTTTGTCGAAGCCAGTCCGTCCATTGAAATAATGCATCCAGTTCGTTAGCAATATGTCGGAGAAGAGTTCGTTAAATTAAGCGGTACTTGCGGAAGAGATTTCATTGACGTACGATATTTAACGTTATGTGAAATATTCTGGTGTACTTAGCTACGATCTCTAAAAGAAGGTTAATAGCGTGCTTTAGCCAGCTTATATTTACTCTCGCGCTCTTATCGTTTCCGGCGTATAAGCGAGCTTGTTGGAAGAATGGAGGGTATTCAACACGGAGTAGTATCGAAGCTGATTGCTATCTAGCTGATTGCGCCGCATGCTGTTCGTGCAGTTGCGTGTTTCAATAAACTCAGTTATAGCAGCGTGTAGAAATATCTATATCTTTTTGAAAGATATCATGAGCAACTCCTAGTGTGTTTATAACTTGGCCGTAAATAGGACACGTTTCTTTGACAAGCTTGAGAACATTTGCGCGCAAAATGCGGAGTGGTGTTGTAATTTACGAGTATAGTATTTTGAATTTGAAAGATTGAAGCTGTAGTTATGTCAATCATTTCAAGGCAGCTGCTGTATTCCGTTGTAGGCATATTATTATCGACATGAGTTGGAGGAATATGTTACGGGCTTCGATAGATTCCAGTACAAAAGCAGGCACCGCAATTAGTTATTGTGAAACGTCGTGAGAAAAATCTGATGTATGTCGTGTCAACTTAAACTTTCGAGATGTATAGTGAACATGAGTATTCTTCCTGTCGACGGTGCCATTTTGGTTGTTGCGCGCGCAAAAGATTTGCGTCATGAAATTACGCGTTATGTCGCTAGACATTCTCACAACTAGAAAATGCAATGAATCATTGATTATTGGTTTCGAAATAAAATGCGAGAAATGCAGTGAAATTATGCGACTTCGTCTACCTGTGTTGTGTATTTTCTTGTGTTTTGCGTATGGCGTTTTCCTTATACGGTGATAAGACAACATATATGTGCGTCATAAAAATTCTAATTAAAGATTGTTTCAAAAACAGATTGTTTCTATGCCAGAGGCGAAAGGAAAAAATACTGAATAAATTTACGAAGAAATCACGTTTGAAAATTTGTAGCTAAGTTTAAAGACATGTTTATAAAACGTCACAGCAAGCTACGAATTATATGCACGGCAGGTTAGATATATAGGATAAAGACTCACTTAGCTACACGCTAAGTTGAATAACTTTTCAATTATGAATGCAAATTGTGATGGAGAAATAACCATATAGCCATGGCTAGTCTTATAGGTGAAGAAATCGTTTCAGGTCAAAGATAGAATCCTGATCCTTCTCAACAGCCGAAACACCGCAAACAGGCCTCTCTCACTTTTTAACTCAATTACGGTTATTTTGTAGTTGGGGAAACACCCACAGCACTTCCAACTGATGCGAGCACTCTTCCTGTAGTGGAAAGCACGCCGTCTCCCACAACTGAACCAGACTATGGTCCTGGACCCTGGACTGACGTTCGTCTGCCCTCCTACTTTCAACCTCATCATTACGATCTTGAACTGCTGGTCGATATTAAGAATTTAGTGTTTGGTGGAAGTGTTTCTGTTAATGTGACACTGTCTCAAGAAACTCCTTATATGTATTTACACACCAATAAACTGAATATATCCAATCCAGTGCTTAAGAAAGATGGTGAGTATAGTTCCCACATTGCTCTTATTACAATTTTATCAAAATACGAAAAGAACGATGTGTTCAGCTGGACCAAACACTGCAGAGTTTCTTCGCTTTTCACGTTCACTATTCTGATTCCTAAGTTTCTGTAGCAACAAAATGTAACGCGAAAACAGTTGTTTGCCGGATTGGATGAAACTGCTCAGTGTTGTCATTACGTGGGTTTAGATCCTGTTTAGTGTCGCCGATAATTGATAGAGATGCAAGGTGTGAACAATTCCCATGTTTCATACTGATTCGTGTCTCTATTCCAGGCAAAGAGACTGAACTCAAGCGACATTTCTGGTACAAGAAAAACGAGTTCTATGTGATGGAAGCTGAAACAACCTTGACCACAGGAGTTTATGTCGTTGAGATGGAATTTGCCGGGATCCTGGATAATGATCTCGCTGGATTGTACCGTAGTACTTACAAGAACAAGGATGGCAAGGAAATGTAAGAGAAAAGTTATTTAAATGACTGTTCATACACACGGTTTTGTGACGAGTATAAAGATCATGCTCCAGTAATGACTTCAAGAAAAACAGAGTAAAAGTGATTTCACTTTGATCAAACGTTTGACTTATAAACTATGTGCTAATCTTTCTGATAGAGAGCTAGACTGTAACAAGAATATGTCGTTAGATTTTCATAAAGCCCCGTACAGACGGACAATTTTTCCTTGACAAGTTTTATTTGCTCGTGTGTACGGCAAAAAAATGACAATTTTTCCTTGACAA
>JAODVM010434938.1:0-24098 GCA_025400095.1 Phenganax marumi
CGTGTCGAATGCATTAAAAACAATAGATAATCAGCTAAAAGTCCTCATTATCGATTGTTTTTAATGCATTCGACACGACAGTAGCGCGACGTTTGAAACAGGCCTCAGTCCTCCAGCTCAAAAGAATCGTGCACGGCGAAGAGGTTTCAACGACCTAAAATAACAGCTCTTTGTAGGAGCTACAATGTTTGCCCAGTACCTGAAGCTGCCAATCTGGTTCAGATTTTTGTAGAGCAAATAACAAAAGTGACTGACAGTAAATGCGTGAGTCCAGTTGTGGTAAGGTAGATCTCTGTATCCTTTCTTTATCATCAAGATAAACCTGAAATATCATTGAAGTGAAATATGAAGTGTCGGACAGTGTACAAAAAAACACACATGGCCGTCCTATTTCTACGTACAAACAGAGTTCATGTCAGAGTTCAGATTTCCTTGTTTGGATGGTCTGATCCGAAACGGTTTCGACTAATCAGAGCACGCGTTATATCCACTTTCGTTTATAACTGATCTTATGATACACTAACACTGTCAGAACCATAGTTGAAAACGACTTTTTCAAGACATTTCTAAAAAGTCCACCCGTATTAAGAGAAACATCGTTGACTTTAGAGCTCAGCGTTTTAATACACAGCGCATATAATTCAATATAAGAAGCCAACTACAATTATGATCATTAACTTTGATGGACTTACTTAATTAATGTTTCATAAGAGATTTTCCACTTTCTTATCAGGTCCATATCTTCAAACATACTAAGGCAAGCCTAAATATCATAGGCATAATTGAAGTTTGTTGGAAGAAAATCCAACGAGATTGTATGTTACTTGAATCATATAATCGCGGGTGCATGGTTACATAAGCATTCATATACAAGATTAACGAAGCAATAATTTTTCCAAAACGAATATAAAAAATTGGTGATGTTATCGTTTGTGTCATGAAAATGAATAATAGACGACCAACTGGATTCGGTTTTAAGATGTCAGATCTTTTAGACGTGAGTAACGTTATCTATTTTAGCTTTGTTTTGGCGGACAAACGTCGTCCACAGTCTAAATAAATCTCTAGCGGTTATCCTACTCCGCCTCAACGACAGTACACGCCACGAAAAGGCTAGTACGAGAAACGCAACGTCGTACATACAATAGCTAAAACGAAAAATAGTTGAAAATAGATGGAAAAATCATCTTGATGAGATATACTCTACCTTAACATACTCTAAATTTGGAGTTAATCGCGGTCGGAAGAGAATATGTCCAAATGACGGGTCCACTTCATGAGGTTTAAGAATCTTCTCTTTCGAGTAGTACTGCAAGTCTTTCGGCGTCACCTATGCAAGCATATATACAAACATTTCTAAAGGTCTTAAATAACAGCTGCTGGAGAACTTGTGCCACTGTACAAATATTAAGAAATGTCAGGGACATGCAAAAAACAATTGGTAAATAAAGACAATAGTCCTCAATTATCAAGCACTGTCCCCTACATTATAAAGTGATAATGTCAGAAGTGAGCTTGTTGCTGGTTGAATCACAAAACATGGGATATTCCTAGCAACACAAAAACGCAACCATAAACTGAAGCACTTGCGTATACCGTACCCCTTGACCTTTTTGGGAGTTAAAAATAACCTGCATGCATGCTAGTGACCAATTTATAAAGACCGTAGGCGTAGAGTTTTGGTTTTGTCTTGGGGGACTGAAACTTCAAACACGCGGTCGTGTACGTGCTATAATGAAGAGAATCGACATTTAGTAGTATTCCCATTTGTCGATCATTCAAACTTGATTACAGGTTTTGCATTTGTACAAATTGAAGCAAGAAAAGCAAAAACACTGTTCATAATTATATGGCGTTCTGTACCAAACAAAGCAGTCCACACTTCGCTTAAGCCTATATATGAAGCAACATCGCCGAAATACACGAAGTATTGAATTAACGATAGAAATAGAATCATGGAAATAACTTAGTTTTTGCTTGTCAAATGTTAACCCTGAGGTTACAAAACACTTCTTATGTTTTATTTTGTTTTAATGTTCGTAGGACTCAACCAGTGACAATATATATGGTTTGTTAGATTAACTGGACAAACAAGTTCTGCAGACTTTTACAGGGGTGAAGCCTCCACTGTAAGATTTATGGGGGGCTCGAGCCCCAAAGCCCCCCATCATACAACGCCTATGATAAAGAAACTATCGGTATATAAAGATTTGACCCAAAATCGCAGTCCACGGTAGACTGCCTTTAAGTCACGATACATACCTTCATATGGTAAATCATGAGTTCATTCGTGATCTTGTCGCGATTTTGAGCGTCCATTACTTTCTTATACAATAAACTCTAAAAGCATTTCAGCGATTATCTACACAGATGTATATATACACTACGGCTTCACACCTACGATCGCGTCCGTCTCTTAGCAACTGACAGACTACGTGACAAGTCAACGTGTAATCTCGAAATCAGAGAAAATCGGTTACAGTTTGGAAAACATCAGTGTGTAGTCGTAGGACAAGAACAAGGCGACATTTGTATGCTGCTTTGATCGGAAATTAATTTTTTATCAATCAAAATTTAAAGAAGGCACCTAAAAATCACGTTTTGCTTATTCTGCGATAAGTTTCAGTGGGAATTAGCCCAAAGCCTGGCTTACAGGCATTTTTATTGACAGACTGACTTTATTGTTGGAGATTGTTAACAAGCAAAAATAAGTTCATAGTAACCAACTACTTTCTCAGTAATTGAACTATATTGTCAAGCATATTGTAACCATGCAAGTTTACTCGACTTGGCCAAATGACATCTCTGTGGTTCTCGAATAAGTAAAAGCGTGGTCACCGAGGTTAAATGTATTCACGTGTTGTTGGTACGGAGTATTACATAACGTAAATAATAATGACACGTCTGAGAATATTTACGGTGCATTACGCAAAAAAAGCGATAAAGAAAATATAGCGTACGAATCTTCTAAAGCTTACATGACAAATACTGATTCCACAAAATATAGCGAAAGCTTTCGTCAACTCTTCGTCAAAACGGGTGAAAGCTGGGCCTACAAAATTACATACGACTATACTGTAGAAAAACATGCAATTTTATGTTAAAACTGCTGTCCAGTTTTGTGTCATTGACACGCACGTACACGCACGTGAAAGTTTAAATTGTAATAAAAACAACGGAAAGAAGAATTACCTAGAATTTTCAATTTTAAATAAACACGTGTCTATATGTTCGTGAAATTTTTAAAAACTATAAAACTTCGAAAGATTGAAACTTTTACGTCTGAATACGAGCGCTTCAAAAAAAGAGTAACTGCAAAACAGCCCTGAAAAATGGTGCAAAATATTGCATTCAGACAAATTCATGTACAGGTTGCATTGCTGACACTAACCATTAATTTTGTTAACTAGTTGTCCGACACCAATAACTTCTATAATAATGATATAACAATTGAAATAATGTCCACGACAAGGAGTGTATTAGTAAAGGTGCAACTGAGTACAATTACGTAATTAGTATATCCAACCTTTCTCATCTCTTATAGGAAAGCACAAGATATTTCTAGAAGAAAATATATTGCAAGTAAACACAATGCTGCGACGTGATACAGATAATCTTACGATCTAGTAAAAACTATAGTTGAGAAAATTCTTTTCAAAGCAATGTAGTACAGTGTATGCAAGCCTTTGACTTTCGCGTGCCGGCACGCGTTTTCGTCAAAGCCACATTACTTATAATTAAAATTACAGTTAAAAACGAAACTTTTTAATGCAGGTTTTGTTTCCAGTATCGCAAATTTTTTTACTACAAATAGTTTTGAGACAAACGCGTTCAAAAACGACTAGTAGTACATTTTTCTAGTAACTTTTCAAATGCTGAGACTATGAAAGGCCTGGGGAGTAGTGGCCAACTAAAATGTTGATGTCCAAGATTTCTGGGTTTCACTAGGGCGCTGGTTTCACGTAACGTGTACGTATAGTACAACGACAAGTTTAGCAAGGTTCCGATTTGACGCATCTCAATGGCTCGGTGTAAAGAAAAATACGACAACTAGAAGCAGCAAATAATGCCTACGTGGTCATAAAGCAAAGCAGTTCTACAGTAGCATATTCTCCTACGCATGCTTTCTTGTTCATTGACAATAATTTGGACTTAAACCGAATGAATTACATGGCTAACTTACCAAGAACTTTATGTTTCTACAATTACAACTTATTACTGAAAAAAAACGTGCACCTTGTTTTAAAACCAGTCTTTCTGTCAACGTCTCGACAAAATAAAGGATGAGAATATGCATCCTTGATGTTTAACATCACTCCTGAAATATGAAAGCAACGTAGAACATTTAGATACGCTGTGCATTTTCGTGTGATGTACATGAATATCACCCTCTGACTTCAAACAAGACATCAGAACTTTGTGCCATTTACCAGTTTGCGCAACGTGTCCAGCAATGCCTTGCCCTAGTGGTACAATGACTTCTCTCACTTCCTAAAACACATATACAGGTGATAACGGCATGAAAATGAAGAGTCTCTTCTAACTGTCGTATTTTCAATGCTTCACGATACCTCTTTACCTCCATCTTCATGCGCTGCAGGATTAAAAAACACTTTGGAAACAAGTTCCTGTCGTTCTTTATCCACAAGAAATAGCGAACAACTATAAAAAAAAGAAGGAAATCAAGAATGCATCCCACTGTTCGAACGGTTCGGGCCGAACCTAATGCAACTTACTGGGCGTCACAAAGAATTTGCCCTGTGATTCCTGCGCTTCCTGTTGGCAATGTTTTCTAGGCTGTTTAGTTTTATTATTACTTTTACAAACTTACATTTCAGCTTGAGTTAAATTCCTGGCCTCTTGTAAAATCTCCGTAAGGAGAACAGTAACATCATCTAAAACAATTAATGACGAAAGTCATACTCCGACAGTTGCAGAAAAAGAAGATCGCGGCAGCTTTTAATACGCACACTGTACGTATACTGAATAACAGAAAGCAAATAATAAAATTACCAAGATGAGTGAATAAGTTCTTTGCAACATTTAACAAATGCTAAAAAATACATCAAAAGCACGAAATTCAATGACAGACGTATGAATACCGTACAATGTACACTGCAAACTTGCATGCAGGGCAAAGTCAGCATCATTATCTAACGGATTTCGATCTTATGATTGATTTAACTGCTAATATACAGAATGTAAATTTGTAAACATGTATATACCTCTTGCTGTCGACGGTAAACGAGTTCTTTCTCCCATTCCAATGCATTAAAAAGTTGAGCATAAAAATGTTCACATATACTTCGAACATTTTGTTCTTTCAACAGCGAAAAACTGAAAAAGGCATTGAATTAACATGAATAAAATGCAAACTACATCAACCACATTAATCCTGAAGAACCCAGTGCAACACTTTTAGTCTTTTACGATTTTACTCGTCTTAGGGGGGGGGGGATTTTACTAGTCGTACTTAACCCTGTACAGGATTACAGGGCACTATACAGGGTTATAATAAGCATGCAGAGCATCGCAAGCCGCGGCCTAATATGACTCACTTCCCCGTTGGTTTCTCGTTGAAAAGACAAACCACACAAAATATCTCTTTGCTTTGCCCATGAACGACTGGAAAGCTCAAAAGTGAATGTACAGGAACATCTAAAAACAATTTAAAACTTAGAACAGACAGTTTGTATAACGACGTCACACATCTTTGCCCCTTTGAAAATCTGTCAAGAGAGTACATCAGAATTGTATGCTACCGGAAAAATGAGCTTGCTTGCGATGAACAGTATATTTCGTAATGTAGTTGTATCCCTCTCTGTAGAAGATTCAGCGAGTTTCTACAATACACCTTGTGCGATTGTAGAGAGGATGTCGATGCTCGTTCGACATATAAAACACGCGACCCTCTACGAAAGGCATAGCTAGACGTACGTGTGATATGGCAACAGCTTTTTAAGGAAAAGGAGCCGTCAAGTGGTAGAAAAGTTCCAATATACTTTATGTTGTAGCGACGAACAAACCTGTTAACGAGCAAAGAATTTTCTGATACACTGATACCTACGGAGCAAGAAAAATGTACTTCATGATAAAAACAGAATGCGTTTTACTACAGTGAAGTCATAATTTGCTTGACTACATCACTTTATAGAGATTAGCTCCAAGAAGAAAGTCAAGCCTACCAATCAGTGCGCATTTATAATACACCACATACGTAGGTCATTATACTGATTATTAAATGGTGCACCCTCATTTCAGAGGCTATATATAATTACAGAACGGTAAGGTGCCAGAAAAGGACATTCGGGAGAACACTTACGGATTCTATGTTGGAGACATTTACGGTGCATCCCGTCTTGACTACTTTCTCAAAGAATGTCCCAGTCAACTATAATTATAAATTGCGCTTTGTTCAAAAACAAATAGCAACTACTACATTCGTAAATCATATGCTCGATAGAGTTAACTTACCTCAAATCTATTTTCTACTGGTACATCATCGCCGCGTTTTACCTTTAAGTCATTGTAAAATACTTAGAATGTTTACACATAGACTTAGTTTTAGCAACAGGTTCGCTCGGTATCATAGCTACAAAGCATCGTAGGGGTTTGAAAATACGAGTTAGTGCGATGTACAGAGACTGGCAGATGTGTCGCATCGTAGTTGTGCAAACTATACTACAATATATTCTAATATAATGTTTTGTGCCATACATCAAAACATTCGAACTACGTTACCTCAAAATGCATGGGCAGATCACGCTTTATGAGCCTAGGGTTCAAGCTTTAAAGTTTTTTAAGGGACAATAACTTTTTTCGAATTAGTTGTTGCATGGTATGTATACAGAAGCATTGGAACAATGACTATGACTGACACTGCTAGAACCTAGTCAGTAATACCGCATGTTTACCTTGTGATAAAGTTCGTCAGAAGCAGAGTCGACGGCCAAGATAAGTCCCGAGGATGCTTCAGTGACCTCTTGCAGCTAAGCACGGAAAGCACAACTAATATAAATTAAACGTACTCGTCATGTAGATAACGTCACTAGTTTACGTACAACACAACGAAAACTGCAGGCATTAATGTATGTTCAAAATGGAATCTCAGGGTAAAGCTTATAGCAGCTTGAAAGACTACTAGTTCTAACTGTTAGTTTTCCGGTCTCTCAGACTGACAAGAAGAATAGGTGCGTGCAGGATACATTCCAATACGTACGTATTCGATGATTCTATTCGACAGCAACGCAAAACTTTTTTCGCATACTCCACCTAAAAACACGAAAAAGTGAGTTTCAATCAGTATGTGTACATGTATTTTCTTCAAGCTCTCCTCTAATTGCACGAGAGCTGAATACGAGGAGGTGTAGAGTAATTTCACCGTTCACATACCTAATACTTCACTGAAATGCTTCTGCTTTATATCAGGAAATTGTCGGAGCAGATTGTTATAACTTATACTGATCTACAAAAAATTTTTAAAATGTATTCTCATCACGCCTGTCTTGAATAACTAGAGAGATATTTTAAGTTATAATCAAAAGAAAAGCCAAGGCCATGGGTGAGGCAAATTAAAAGAGTACCGTGTAAGGAGAAATGCACGTTGTGTGATTTTACTGATTTAGGGTAATATATTGTGTCTTACTCATAGAATGGTACTGGTGCCCATCTACATTATGTACTGTTGTAGTTCAATAGTACTATATACATGTACATGTATATACATGTATAATGCCTTTTACGATTCAAAGAGTTAGAATTAAACACTTTAATACCGGTTTCCACTTCAACCGTATCGTAGGCTTCGTAGCGTAGCGTAATTCTCTGTTCCAAAGTCATTGGTGCTCACGAAACAACGAGATCCGCTTCGTTAGGCTACGGTACAGTAAAAGTGGAAAACGGCCTTTACCTGTTTTTCGAAAAACTCAAGTTTTGTAATTTCTTCGTTCGACAAATCTCTGGAGGTCACAATCTAAATAAGCATGATAAACGCAGAGCCTCTTACGTCAACAGAATGCTAACTGGCTCTTGTTTGACTAGTTTCTTCATATGCAGGTAAAAATGCAAACAAAGATTTATGACCTTACCACGTAGAGCACAATTACTTTTTCTTTATCTGAAGTCACAGGCCAGAAATAAACTAGGATACAAAAAAATTGTTACTTCACCACTACATATTACTGTAATTTCATGTCCAGTGTACTTCGAATTTCAGCCTCATAAAAATCTACACATATCTGTTATCACTCCACCGCAAATTGACGAGATTCAAAGTAGCAGAATGACGTAAAAAACTGTTATCCCATGGGATTTGGGCACTTTTTGAATACGAAAGACAATTAAAACGCCGCTACAATACGGAATCGCCAGCATGTTAGCTAGTGAATATTGCTGGATAGAGTATTGGGGATAAGTGCAGTGGAAAATTTAATCTGCATCGCACATAACGAAATTCAATCACTTTCAGTGTCATTTAGATCACTTGGATCACTTCTGGAGGCCATGGCGGATGTACAACCAGCGAGATGCCACCTGATCATTCAGTTTAACGCAGTCGTAGCACTTCGAAATACAGTCATTGAATTCTATAGGTAACTGTAACTCCATGCTCACTAGCAAGAGGTCTGTAATATAGGCGTCTGATTGCTTTGTATTGGATGCACGACACAAGCATGCAGCAGGGTTGTAACCCGAGTTTTCACGAACATTCTCACTAAGGTTTTCGCACAGTTTGCAATTTAGATTCAAAGTTTCTCCATTTGGAAGAACAGGACTTGTTTTGTTTACTTACCATAATTGCGTGGATGCGCAGCTGCAGGAATCAACTTTACCAAAAGATCTTCTTGTTTCAAACTAGAGCTTGACCAAAGATTGCTTTTCAACTTCCTTCTAAAATGGAGGACTTTCTTTTAACATTTAGGCACGCACACTATCAGTGACCCTGTATTAAATAGCAAACTCATGAAGCCCGGAGGGTGGCGCGCACGAGAGGAGACGTGCAACGGTACTTACCTATCAATAGGTAGTTTCCCTGATGACATAGAATGGAGTTCATTTGTAGCTGGATTCAAGACAAAACCAACACATTCAACCTATATCAATGAATGAGATCGTTTACGTAGCTATACAAGAGGATAAGCCTGTCGCAGTATAAATGAATTTGCCCCTCGACAAGGTAAGTGAAATTTAAGCGAGCGCCCTGACTATAACAGTGTACTAGGGAAGAGACAAAGCACAATCTTTTAATAAAATACAAAAGAGCAGAAACTAAAAAAAACTCTCATCTTAATCAAAGTTTCGACATGAGGTTGACGTCATCATGTTACGCACTTCTGTACGACTGTCAAAGTGGAGCCATTTATAAGAACAAAAAAAAGTCGCGACTTACGTAAGACTCGTCTTATATAAGATGCGAACGCACTCGTATCAATAGTCAAATTCTGATTAGTGGCGACTTATTGACAGTAATTGTGGCACAGTCTGAACCCCTCTCCTCATCTATGTCGAGACTAACTAAAATTTCAAGTAAATTTTACCATTTATACGACTGCGTTCGCGACTTCTGTAAGTCGCGACTCATTTTCTCCTGTATAAATGTTCCTCCTGTTAATTCTTTGTTCTGATTATGCGTCGTATGCAACATGACAACGAGGCCCACCCAATAGTCAAACGAAGACAAATCAAGGAATTAAAAAACATCTAAACACGGAACATCTCCGCTAGCAGGTTTCATCCGAAGTAGCGCCCGTAGCGGTTGTTTCGTTCAAAATGTCCAACTTAAATTGAACATTTAGATTAGAAATCCACTGGCGTCGCAGGCCTTCATTCCTGGAGGAGGATTTATAGCTACATTGCAAAAATTGCCGATGTGTAGGTCTGAAAAAATTCTTTGGTCTATCTACTTTCGCCATCAACGTTAAGTTATATCGTCCAAACACGAGATCGATCATGGTATTTCAACACGAAATTACTTCTAAGTTTTCCGTGGCATGCATGGCGAGAACCGACTGAGCGCAGCTGGCTAACAATGATGGACGACCGTTCCGAATTTTCCTCTTTTTTCAAAGACGCAGAAAAGATAATTGGGCACAGTACGGCAGTAAAGTAAACTGTAGTTTCACTGTTGTACTAGCCAGGATATGATAACATGAACATCGTGCGGGCAACAGAAAGATCAAGCACAAGGACCATCGTGTAACAAGATACGTGCTAGTGACAAGATCTAAACTGAAAGACGAAAGTCTTTCTGTTCAGAATGCTCAAGCGAACCAGTGCTGCACAGGTGAAACCTTTGCCTTAAAAGACTTAAAGTT
The DNA here is from genome assembly GCA_025400095.1 of Phenganax marumi. Classification (NCBI taxonomy): domain Eukaryota; kingdom Metazoa; phylum Cnidaria; class Anthozoa; order Malacalcyonacea; family Clavulariidae; genus Phenganax; species Phenganax marumi. Next base: position 10,314 of record JAODVM010434938.1, read on the forward strand.
CAACTTTTATTGCCTTTTTTTTACAATGACGGCTGAATTGGAGCAGTGAAGCTGTGGGTGCTCTGTTGAAATGTTCAAAAAAGGCCATTGGCACTGCCCTGTTATGTATGGAGACTTCACATATGAACTCAAATTTACGAGTACATCATATTTCCCCGCGTAAATGTTTTTCTCTTTATGATGTGAAGTTGAGTTTAAGATAGAAACCTTCTTATAATGATAATTTGCAAGCCTTTAAAGCAAGGTTTTGTTATAAAAATATGCAATAGTGTTGGTTACCTTTACTGGTCCACTACACAACTACACACTGTTTCATCCAGACACCTCATTCCCTCTGGATGAAACACTGTGCAGAACACCAGTTAAGCTAAACCAAGACTATTGTATATTTGCTCTATCTATACGATATCGAGCACTCTTTAGATAGCTGCTACATACATTGACAAGAAAAATTTGTATATATATGTATACAATAAACAAGTGTGATTGGTAAAGAACCCAAAATGCCCTAGTTATTTATTCCACTCTGTTTAATGCCAGGCAGTATGCCAAGCAATTATACTTGTCAGGGCAAGACTCAATCTTCCATTAATGGGCTAACAAAAAACAGAGTGTAAGAAGCAGAAAAAGTAACAGCTATTCACTTAAAACTTGCTTTCCAAGGCAGAAAGCTTCAATTATATCTCAGCATGCTTGGGGTATAATGACACACACACAGATAAACATTGGATAAAAATTACACTTCGCCACTATAAAATAAATTGTACCATGACCCATGAAAAATGAAATGCTCGATAAAATAGAATGTGCGGCTGATAAAATTAATTCCGACCACAGCTATTTGTTGCAACATAAAAATTCTCAATAAACATTACGGTTACATTTCCGAAGACCTACATCAAGTATTATGGTAACAAAAATTAACATTTTTACAGCTGTTCACAATCAACGCTGATGACAAAACTTCAACATGTTGATGTTAACTGCATTTTGTGACTTTGTAAAACTTGCAGGAACGTAGGCGGCGACGTGATATCATTGATAACTAAAACAGTGCAATATAGATCAAGCAAAGTAACGTACCATAATCAGGAAATTCTCTGCACAGGTACAATTACAGAATTGAGACTTCTAAATATTAATGTAAATGTCATCACAAAGTTATTAAAATGTGTAGGCATAATTGCTTATGTCATATCTCTACAGGTTTATTAATGTTGACAATTCAAAAAATGTACCCAAATGTATAAAAATAATCAAATGCACTTAAAGCTGTAGCGAATTATAAAAAGCAATGTAAATTTGTACTATCAGTTGACACTGTAACAACATCGAGCTGAAGCAGCAAATGGATGCATTTTAAATATTATCTTCGCTCGTCGCACACTTATCTTTAATATCACCTGCACGCTACTTTAATCAAAATATGAAGGCGAGACGTTATTTATTAAGCAGTAAAAATTTCTTACTTTGCGATGTTTCCCATAATAATTAACCGGAGGCCGGCAACTCTTCTTGCCCAATGGCACGACTGGGATTGTACGATTAGCAACAATCCACTTTTGCAGTGTTTTTGTTGTGACTGTTTAGGATAGCGCCAAAACAAGGCCGTATGGAATTTGAAGTGAAACACAAGAATGAGAATATAACTTTTAAACACTCACTATAGAAGGTAAACTACATTTGAGCAGATCGCCTGTTGTTTTCTCAAAACTGCCAAAGTTTTCGACTGCGTTCATGGCCAGAACAGCGTTCTGCAAAAGTAAAACATTCGTTAATCAGTTGGTTGCCATCGTTCGCCATATAAACGGTATATTTTATAAAAGACATGTAATATATGATAGACACCTATATAAAAACAGACCGCAAACCGACCTGTGTCTCATAGTTGAGAACGATTGACCGGCTCATAGCATAGTATTCTAGCCCGCCAGGTTGATCTGCCTTTACATATAGACAGCAGATGTTAAGTACAAACAAATACAAAGATGATGAGACAAGGGCGTCAAGTTTCTGTAGTATGAGAGAGTTTCTATGCACTTGTAACGATGCTGAATATTTCTGTGATATTTCATTTATTACGGTTTTCCTGCTGTGGCTTCTCGCCACAGTCAGCCTTCTACATGGAAGTGTTTACAGACCTTTTATGGAGTTATGACGCAAATCAGTTGTCAACGCTCGGCCCTGATTGGTCCAACACTCAGCTAAACCTTAGCGTTTGGAAAAGGGTCAATTCCAAAGCCTGCAAAGTACTTAACGAAAATTGCATATAATAGAAGTATAAACCTGATTAATACTTCAAAAGATCTTTTTTAATCCACGACAAAATGCCCAAAAAGCAACCTTTTTTTTACACAAAGATTTGATGGCATTCAAAACCAAACTAATAGTGGATTTTTTGTATTTTTACGACTTTCGACTCATTGTCGTCATTGGTTTCCTCATTCATAGCAAGTAGAAATGCTGCCAAGCAATAGAAAAGCGGAATCGGCTTTAAAAGTCAAAACATAGACAGCATAGTGTAAACAATCCTTTCATAAATCGCGGGAAAAAACGCGGCATTAAGAAGGCTGTTAGTCGCAGGTGCAACGTGTGTCGCTTGTAGCAGCAGGTCCATTCGTTGTTTCCAATATAAGTATTGAACCGCGCATTGCGATATATTGGATACACTGAAATGTATTTTAATTTTACGAAATTACAGCTTTACCAGCTCTTGGTTGTCCGAGTTTGACTCGAATTAATTATCTTCATTGACCATTCCGCATATTTACCGGAAAATCTCGTATTTTTTACGTCATTAAAATACTGCCACAAGAATATCCCCCAATGGTTCGTCCTCACAGGTCACACCATCACGCCACCATTGCGCCATCTATCCTAACCCCACCCCCAAGCATCGAACTGCACTCTACAGTAACCTTGGAAAGGCAAAACGCCGATCTAATACCGTCTGCGAAAAACATTCAACTACTGCATAGCTGTAGTGTAAATCGCTACATTTATAAGCAGGGCGAAAGTGAGTATCGTATTTTCACCTGCCACCATAAAGCAACTGCTAGATAATAGCTTTTTGAGTTTTGCTGTTATTGAATATTTATGACTAAGTGCAAACTTGGCAACGACTGAACTTTACCGCGTAATTGAAGTTATCTCATTTTAAAGACAAGTCTTGCTTTTTGGCAACATTTTTCACTTTCGCATTTTGTTTCCGGGTATTGTTTTAGGAGTAAAGACGTAATAAGTAGTAAAGTAGATAAGTCGATGAGTAGAAGTATGAGGCTATTTCAGCAATGTCGTATCCAGGCTAGAGCCACTTCCTACCGTAGTAACGCCTAAATGCCTGGGTCGGAGGCGCGTAAAACTAGTAAGGTTGACAAAAAATTAAGAAGTCATATTTTTGTGACTGTCTTTTGTAAACTCGATATATGTTAGGTATTGTGTGAAGTCCTTACAGCAATTCGGAGAAAGAATTGTGGGATTCAACAGGTGCACAAACTTCAGCATTGTTTAAACAGTATGTATAGATGAGAGCACTTGCCGCCTTTTGTCCTTTACAACACTCTCACGGCACTTCTCTACACTTATCAACTTCACGAGCTGATTCTGTAACTGGTCTTGGAATATTTTAATTCTTGAGATGTTTCAGACTACTCAATGAGAGAATAGAACTGCCAATATTTCCCACTTATCAGTAAAGCAACATTGATTTGATTGCTTGTGGACTTAAGCAGTTTTGAGTCGCACAGGGGCAAAACTGAGGACTTGAACTCACTGCATGTGAAAATTTCAAACCTGTTCGAGTTTGAGAATTTCAAAAGATCTCGTTTGTACAAAAAGTGTGTTTTTGATGCAGCCCAAAGACTGGATCAAAATTCATTCAGTCATTTGGACAGGATAAAATTTGTATCAGTCCTAGGACTAGACGAATATTAAATCAGTCCCACCTGGGCTGAATCAAAATCAATTCAGTCCTAAGAGTAAGATCAACTTTAATTCAGTCGCATGATGTCTTCACCGGGTATACAGTACCAACATGCGACTTCAGTGCAGCTTATTTCCTTATGAATTATTAATGGTTGGGAGATTTTACTGTAAGACTGAATCAACATCCAATCAATCCAACTGGTCTTCAAGCAATATTTCACCATCAGTTGTCCTACATTCCCGACCTTCCAGATCTTTCTCTAGAATAGGTGTATCATCGGCATCCATTTTGTTCACAGTACTACACTCTTCTGAGGAGACTTCAGAGGTTTCTTGAACAACATCGGACAGATCAGTTTTGGAAAAGTTTTTTGATTCAGTAACTGAAGTTTGCTTCATGGCTGAACTCGAGGCGTTCTTCCTTCGGCGGTAAAACAATATGTATGCTTGTGTTTCCTTAGTTTTAGTTTCTTCAACGCAAGTCACTTTACTATCATCGTATTTCAGCCAACCTGTACATGAGAAATAAAATATGTTCAGTTTATCGTTATTTGAAGTAAGAAGCTACTACGATTTCTAAGAACCGAACACAGTAGAGAAGCTGCCCATTGAACAGTTTTCGCGAGCCATGTAAACTGTATGGTCGACTTTTTGAAAAAGACAGTGCATTTGTAAAGATGTCAATCATGTGAACTGTATACTATACAAGAAAATTTGTAGCGTATGATCAGTTTCTGTAGCTGGCTACTTTACTGACTGAGGAGAAGGCACACGCAACGAATAAACAAGATTTTGCGGCGGTTCTGGAAAATAGGACAACGCAATTCGAATTAGAGAACTAGACCGTATAATTAAACTATATAAAATCCAAATCAGGCCTTTTGATGACATCACTTTATATACGCCATGTACGCGGCGATGGTTACATAAGTGCCATAGAGTTCGCTTCGTTATGTGCATCGCACTGTACACAGACGACTGTTGAACAGTACGTGTTGAAAACATTCTGATGTGTATTTTTAGATCTGTCAGAAATGAAGCATGGCGTTCATACGTACCATCAGTATTCATTAAACCCAATGTGTCCAATTCGGTTTCTGAGTAAGGTTTACAAATTGCAATGTAGTGTCCAAAATTCATAAGACCAGAGTGACTGCATACAGCACGAAGATCATAAATAGCTCCGTCTTCACTTGTAATTTCTGGATGTGTGAATGCAGACAGATCTAAACCTCTGCAACAGAACACGAATTGAAAGATGATAACTGAAAACGAATCAAAGACTGCACACCTCCGTCATATTGTGCACCAAGCAGTGGATTCACGCGCGTGTGTAGCATTAGAGCCATTTTCCGCCACAGCCGCTTCGCCCGCGCGGGCGGAGCGCACAGTTTTAAACATGCTCAGTACGCCAGGGAAGTTAAAAGTGATCCAACTTACTCCGCGTTTACGCGAGATCAAGAGCATACAATCAGCAAAAGAGCATGCTCAAAACTGTGCACTCTGCCCTCGCGGGCAAAGTGACCATAGCGGAAAATGGCCATTATAACAACACCCTGGACCCGGCTGTTCGAAAGCTGGTTTGGTTAATCATGGGTTAACGTAAATTTTGAAGAAAAGTTGTTAATTGCTTGCTTATAACCTGGGAAATACTTTGCTACAAATTGTATTTGAATCAACAGAAAGACTCAATTTGGAAAGTTTTAAAAGAAACGGACGCACAGAGGCACGCAAATTAAAACAACATTAAGTGAACAGATGAATTATCCAAAGTTGACTGTTTTAGTTGTTGTTTTACATTGGCTTCTTGAATAATTTACATGTGCTGTAAATAATTAGTGCGACGCTTAAATTTTTTCACTCGCAAATGCGGTGCTTATTCGAGGGCGGTCCTCAATCGGAAGCGGCGGCAAAACGAATAAGTACGGTCTATACCGGTACCAGCACATATAGTGCAATTTTTAGCACACTAACCTGAGAGGAAAATCAATGTGTTTGCTGATTTTACGTCCATTTCCAGAATAAGAAAATCGTTTGATGTGAATGATCAAATTTTCTGGATGTTTACAGATCATCACCTTACGAGTGGCTGCTCGCACTTCCTTGCAAAAATCACACCGCCTGCAGTATATAGATGCACGGTTTAGAAAAATATATGAGTGAGTAAATTGCTTGGAGTTGCGTTGTTTTATCACGCGTAGGACTACTATACATTCATAAAAAAGCGCCATTTTCTCATGATAACTGGCACCATGACTGGCACTTAGTTACTGTAGGTTGATAAATATCTATACTGTCGTCCAATAGTGCTTATGAATGTATAATATTTGAGTTATAATTGCTTCATACCAGCCACAATTTTTGCTAATATTTTCAGGGTTCCAGTACAGTTTGAGACACTCCTCCAACGAGCAACAATTACCTAGATCTATACAAGGTTCAGCAATCAAGAGTTAAATAACAAGAGTTGATCATTCTATTGAAACACGTACGATTGCCCTAACGTTTTGAACAATACAGATTCTCAGAAGAAACTCTTCGCGATCAATAAAAGTATTTGAAAGAAAAATGGAGCCCAGAGAAATTCAGAGAAAGAACAATGGCATACCATCACTCGAACCATTTTCATTCACACTTTCATGAATATTACAATCCTAAAAGCAAAGGTTACTGATAGTGTGACGGTGCAACTTTATCGCGGCCATGTGCAGTTCAGTGTTAAAATAAACCAAAGTGTAAGCAACGTGAAGCGTGTTTTTTTGCTGCTTTTCTCGTTTCGTTTCAAAATACAGAGGAACTTACTAGATGTTTAGATATAACTTTGCATTCCGGTGTAGTCGCTTCCCAGTCCAAAGATAGACAAACATTCTCATCGAGCACCGGGGCATCGCCTATACGTACCATAAACAAAATAAGTTTAGTGTATAACACAATATGTTTCCTCAAAGGATACCACAGTAAGTTACAAAAGTATTATCGTGCTTAAAAGTAAAGATGAAAATACAGTAGACAGGCTTCTGGGTTATATCTTCATGCTTCGCTCACAGTGGCGTAGTTAGAGGGGGGGCACGTTTGTGGTGTAGTTTGCCGGAAAATTTTGACACTTGTCGGAAAATCGAACGATCACGAACGGCAAAGTAATACCACAATTATAGCATACATTCATATAAGAAATATATTAATACTCTTTACTCACTAAAGGAGTGTTGATTTTGATATGCTGTTTTAAAAGGCAACGTATTTGATGCCGCTTTCTACGCATTCAATTAAAGCCACGCCCATTCTGCCACACCCTTATGTCGGAAATTCTATACCCTTGCCCTGCCTCTAGAAGTTTTTTGCTACACCACTGCTCAATAGGCTGAGAGTTCAATAAGTTCTCACCATTTTATTCAAGGTTGCAGTTCCATGAAGTTCAACATAAGCACCAGACAAAATCACTTCCCCAGTTTCGACAACCTTGCATTGCAGTAAGACTCTATTCCCATCTGCCCACATTTCGCTACGAATACTCTGACCAGGAATGATTGGCTTCGAGAATCTCGCTTTGATTGCTTTGAATTTGCGAACATCATTGTTACAGAAATGTTTCAAAACATGTCTAGTTGCAAAGCCCAACGAACATAAACCATGAAGAATAGGAGACTTGAAACCTAAGTATTGATAAGGTTAAGAAACAATTTTAGCAGAATTCATATACGATATGTACAATAAAACAGTTTTCCTTGAATGTTTTCTTGACAAGCTTACTCACTCGCTCACAATGAACAAGTTTTACTTGACAAGCTCCTTTGATAAGTTTACTTGCTCTTGTATACAATGAACAAGTTTTACTTGACAAGCTCCTTGATAAGTTTACTTGCTCTTGTATACAGTGAACAAGTTTTCCTTGACAAGCTTCATCGCTTCACTAGCTTCTACAAAAAACAAGTTTTCCTTCGTAGTTGTAAAACGATTTGACTGTTTGACAAACCTCCGATTGCAGCAAAACTAGGGTCAATGTGAAGAGGATTCATATCGCAGGCCAAACGATACAATGCTGCTTGACTTTCATCAGTTTTCTCTACTTCTACAATGTCAGGAGCGCTACTTGGTGTTTTAGCTAAAAGCTTGAGTTTTTCCGAAGTCTTCTTGCCTCCGTAATTTCCACTACCCACCTCAAATAACACAAATTGATTGAAACAAAGTGGACCTGAAAACAAACACCATTGAAACTATTAGCTTACTATTACTTATATTACTATTATTATTATTGTTATTATTCTTATTTTTATACTGTATTATTATACTGTAATTTTATATAGATTTTACTATAGATTCAAGTAGCAAATTGTAAGTTGCCTTATTATAAGTGAGATTACAATTTCATATATTTTACAAGAAAAATCAATAAAGGTTTTATTATTATTTAAAAGAAAAACAGGAATTATCAATTATTATTACTATTATTATTATCATTACTTGTTACTATGATTACTATATACTATTATTGTTACTTAATGTTATTAGTTATTACTGCTTACTATTGTTATTATTATTATTACTACTACTACTTATTACTATTGCTACTTTATTACTGTGACCTTTCGTCAATTCATTATTGTATTGCACAACATAGTAGCTAGTATATTGAAGAATTAACAATGTGGTTCTATCAACAAGACTGGACTTTAACTGGTCACCTTTGTCGTCACAAGTTGTGACATTAACAATGAATAGAGCTCCTGATTTTTTGTCCAAAACATCAGCTACAACAAGTTTATTTTTAACACTCCCATTTGCCTGTAATGGACGATACAATTCCAAATACTGTTCTCCATGAAGCACCTGCAGAAAACAAACAAAATATTGTAGGAAAAATTTTGACACAATCACAATTACATGGATAATCAGCTTCACATCACGGTAATACCTTAGCCATGTTTTTGATCACAATTCCAGTTTTCTCGTCACTCAAATGAGAACCCAAACACATCTAATAAGTACAGAACAAAAAATCTAAAAGTCTATAATTAAAATTCAAAAAAATCATAATATTTTTCAATGAGATTGACTACCATCTACTGTACACTGCTCCCATCGGCTTATTATCATAATCGATTAATCGTTGTGAAAAAATCGATTAAATCGATAAATCGTGTTTATAATTCAACGAAATAGGACATAGGATTTGTTTACAACCTGCGTGTGAATTTCATGTGCACGAATTTGCGAATTTTGGAAGAAGTTGGAAATATTTTGGTGTGTGGAAAGATTTTTTGAAGTCATTGCCTTTTTATCATTTAATTACAGTCTTGTCCGTATACTTTTCACCTATAGGCGTAGACTCAACATGTTGAGTCTGTGCACATAAGCTAGAATATTGCTAATCCGCACTGAAATCAACAGATTCCCGCAGCGTACTGTGTGGTGTTACATCTCCGATTATCCGATAACTCTAAGGCAAAATCGATTGTAAAACAATAATCGATTAATCGATTTATCGGGAGCAGCTCTACGTAAAACTAATTAGTAACAAAATAATCCTCTTTTGATAGGTTTCAACTTCAGTCTGTAATCGAAGCGTAGTAAAGGTATGTGTTCACGTAGATACCCTTTTAAACGACAAAGTACTTATGATACTTAATACTTCTCTCTGTCTACCATCCCGTTAAGACGTTGAAGAATGTCAGCCATAGAGAATCGTTCTGCCGGTTCTTTGAAGCACCCATCGACCAATTCTTTTACACCAGCATGCTGCTCTAGGTCGCCTATGCATGGATACTCATTCGATAAAACTTTGCCAATAAGGTGTGCGGTACTGTTGATGTCATTCCACACAGGCTTTGACGTATACAATTCTAATATAATGCACCCAACTGCGTATACATCCATGTACGGTTCAGCTCGTTTTCCCATAAATGATTCTTTGTGCTGGTACCTCATGGTCCCAGCATTCGCTGTATTCCGGGTAATGGCCGTTGCAGTAAATGAACTAACCCCGAAGTCGCATATCACAGAATGGTACGTTCTTTTTTCAACCTCCAAAGAAATAAGTATCAAAATTAACATGCATCCCACTAAAACAAACTCTTTTGTGAAAGAACCATCGACATTATGACTTGTGATTTTTTATTGCTCTACTGCGACTTGCACAGTTGTTCGATACTTTTTTATCTTACCAATATGTTTGCAGGTTTCATGTCTTGGTGGACGATATTTTCGTCATGGAGGTAATGCAATCCGCTAACAACTTGATAGAGTATGTAAGGCTTAGCATCATATGAAATCTAAAATTAATATGTGATTGGTGAAAGTTATTATATTACTATCGCAGTACGTAGACTTTGTAAAGTCTGAAATAACAGAGTTTTAAATATAGTTCAGAATGACCCATTTACACCAAACTGTATTAACGTGGTAACGGTAAATTGTCAATATGAATTTACCGCAAACGGAGGTGGTTCAGAAAATATGAGTTTCTCTAAATCAGCTCCTCTTACAAAAGGAGAAATTAACCAGAGATCATCACCATTTCTGCAATATCCCATCAGTAGTAACAAATTCGGATGTCGTATTTTTCTGTTGGGCGAAACAAACACTTGTCAGATACAGAGACATCTAATTCTTTATATCATAATGTAAACGAATGACTGACTGACATTTATTAGACCGGCAAATTTGTCACCGAAGATTTATAAGTGCAATAGCATAAACATTTAATTTCGTTCCATCAATGTACAGTAACATTGTTAAATATAAATATTAAAACACTCACCTACATATTTGTAATTCTTTAATATTTTTGTAAGACTCATTCCGTTTTTCCGGAGGAAGAGTCATTGTCTTTATTGCAATTTCTGTTCCTCTCCATTCTCCTTTGTAAACCGTACCAAACTGGCCATTACCAACAAGCTCTCCTTTCTTAATCTTGGTTGCATCAATTTCGAAAACTATTCGAAAACAAATAAAAATGAATTCAAACATCGGACAACCAATGTATTATGTCATTAATCTTATGTAGGGAAACGCGACAAAATTTCGTATTTATTTGCTATCTAGAATGACTGCACTGCCTGCTAGAGTTATTCTAATGCATTAAAGTGGCAAACTCAGTTGTTTGACCTAGAAAAGCTGGCATGAAAGGCAGAATTTTGTAAACTTTTCCGATTAGATTTTTATCCAACAAGATGTTTGTGGTTTTGACCAAATATTCCTCGCATAAAGTTGCGTAAACATCTGTTCATTATTTCGTGAAATATTTGCCATAGAGATGGACAGACAAACAAACAAGCAAAAAGATAAGCGGAAACGACAACAGGGGAAAACATAGCCTCTTAGAATTGGCATTAACTTGAAAATTGTACAAAAATTTTCAATGAAAGCTGAGCTGTAGTATTTTTGTCATGTCATGTAATTAGTTTATCCAAGGTTAGAATAATAACTACGTAAGAGAAACCACTGTCTCATATCCTAATATGTATCCTGTACACACCTATAAGTCTAATGAACGTAATAGTTGCAATGTCCTGCAAGTTATTGTTATAGTATAAATATCAATGTATCATAGCTTGAGTTTAACTGTTTAAGAGTAGTTTACTGTGATATTCAGTATTCGTCCGTTCTGTATAGTAGAACATTGTGAGTAACAAACTCAACATGATCCATGCAAGTGAACGTTACTATTAGATTCTATAAAGGCAACTAGTATTTCCAGTAGGATATACTTAAATACAGATTAATACATGAGATTTACTGGGTCGAAAATTGACTTACTAGCAGCTTCCTCGTCAGTTTTCTTGTCCACTTGTTTGGGCCCCAGTTCATTCGGAAGTGGATTATCTTCAACCACGTTTACGACTACAGATTCTTCAGAACGATCGTTTAGTTTTACAACACATTGGTACTGTCCAGGCTGGTTTACAAAGATGAGACATGATTTCCTTCCGTCTTTGTAAGGTGTCCCATTATGTAACCAGGAATATTGTACAACCATTGTGCAATGATAGAATGAAAAGCATGCAAGTACAAGACAATCGTCTCCATCAATACCAAAAGCGTGATCAGGACTATGCGCGATTAGCCCGTTTTCTATGAAAAATTTGAATTAAATTTTTTGTACATAATGTGTGCATAATATGCGTACAATTTACGTGTATTTGATCAAATAAATTTAGAGTCATCAAATAATTCTACTGATATATAATGAACAGAAGACGACAAGTATCTAAGGAAAGAACAGGAAAACAGTTTTACGTCAATGGCAGGTAGGAATATGTTTTCCTTGTATGGTCATACCTACGCCTGGTGTCATCACGTTCAGCCTTATATCAAACGCGTTGCCCGGCGAGTTTTGATCCCTTTCAATCAAGTGCACGGAATTTTCTTCCCCAGCTGTAAAATTAAGAATACAATTATTGATACTAAATACAATAATCCTTTGCAAATCTGAAAAGAGTCTAAAAGGGAAAGTTTGCATGAGTAAGACCCAGTTCAAAACTTGACATGTACCTAAAGAAAATCCAGTGAGATCCCATCCCCACAATAAAGGGTCATACTCCGGAGGTGGCACCACGTGATCATCACCAAATTCTTCTTCGACCTTATCTCTTGATTCGTTCGCGAAATACTGTGATCTGGTGGTACAAGACATAATACTATCCTCTGCAGAATATTTCGACTTCACACATCGTTCAAATACAACATCGACAGACCCTACATGCAGGAAAAATGAAGATTGTAAGTAAACTTTCATATATTTATTCAGCAAAATTTTCTTAGAGATGAATATTGCTCACACTTCAAAATTATAAACTAATAAAAACCAAAGTAAAACAATTAGCCAATACATTAATACCTAAAGCGCTTCGTTCGCTTCCTTCAACTGTAAATCTTTTGTTTCGTCTTTATTGAAAGATATAAATACTAATTTATATTCTCATAAATAACATTAATTAAAAATGATGAAGTGCATTCTGTAAGTGTCGTTTTCCTTCAAGTTCAAGCCACGTAAAGAATTGTTAAACGGATATGACTGTATGACATAATAAGAAATTGCACCAAACTGATGTGCGTCTTAAAGGGCTAAATATTTTTACGCTTCTTTACTGTATATACACCCTGCTTACATGTCTCACACACAGGCGATTGCTGCTTGTGATCTTAAAAGATATTAAATCATTGTGGACTAATGTATGTACTTGTTTTCACAAATTTGATCACTTTTGCGACTCTGCGATCTTGATTTAGCTGATTTTTCACTTTTCTTGGATTCTGAAGTTGTATCACTTAAGTGTACAGCACTTTCCTAAAGAATATTTGAACTTACTACAAACGACAAGCATCACAATGCACATCAATGGTTTGTAGAAAAATGCAATTGAGTCGCGTTAGCCTATATATATACGTGAATAATGATTATACCTGCAAACTGCTTTCTGTTGTCGAAGTGCACGATGCATTAAAAGTGTAATCTAAGGAGTCTTCGGTATCATCACCCTTCTTATGCAACGAAAGTGCCTGTGAATTGCAAAGCATTGATAAAAAAGAAATGCACAAGATGATTACACAGTTTGTTATGCCCTTATTCAGGTGAGTCCTAATGATGAATAGATAATTCAAATTAATTTAAACCTTTTCCCAGTAAAATCCGAACGTCCGACGTTTCTGATTGATCTCTTCGTCACAAGTAAGTTTTGACGTTCCGTCAATTACCGCAATATTGTACAACTCTATGGCATCATCAACACCTTGCACATTTTCCAAGAATGCCTTCACGCATCCTTCTTGAAGATTTCTCAATGTCATTTGGCCGTTAATAACAACCTAATGAATGTGAGTAATCGAGAACAACACTACAGATTAATTCAATATAGCTTAAAT
>JAODVM010435049.1:0-24091 GCA_025400095.1 Phenganax marumi
TACACGTGGAAAATTAACCTGGGTTAACTTTAACCTGGGTTGAACCTGGGTTAGTTTATGTCGTGTGAATAGGGCTTGAGATTCTAACAAACCGCGGTATTGAGCGGTCTGGATTCTTGCAATAACTCCTGCGGAAAAAATGTTCCCTAGTGACGTAGCTACTAAGTGTTTTTGAAACAGAAGCAAGCACCTGGCGTGCATGCCATTTAGATTGGTGTTTGATATACTGAAAAAGATGCATTCCGAGGTAGCTACTGTTGTGTCAGTAGGTCAGTCAATAACATTTCATGAATGTTATTTTTGCGAGGACGTAAGATGAGAGTTTTCTTTACATATGGAGAAGTTAAGCATTTCAAATTCAAAAAATTTTAGTCAATAAATCTTTTCAATAGAAGTTCGTGTTTCCATTGAATCGTTAATATGTTCATGTCGCCTTTTTTGTCACGACAAACATTCCTTATATTTGTCGTGACATATATCTCGGTTAGAAATGGTTGTCTAATAAAATCATGGTATACGAACATTCAATCATTGTTCATTTTAAAACAGTGCTTAGATAGTAATTATTCTCTTTAACATTTATTACTCGCAAGTTCTTTAAAGCGATTTATCTTCATGTTATTTGTACCAATTAGTGCAATGGCGGTTAATTAATTGTCGCTGCATGGGTCTTGCCTGTACTGAGTTTTATTAACATAAATCAAAATATTTTGTATGAATCAGCGTGACAAATAATCTAACGTCTAACATGCCATGATAAAGTGTGTAATTGCGGCAAAATTCGAACAACGTAGTTTTGAATTCATATTCATACTTCTGTGAAATGCCGAGATTCCATTTTCGAAATAATTTTTTGCAGTGAAAGTTAGTGTGTTTATAAAGATAACAAGTATTAATTAATGACGTCTATCAAAGCACCTTCTACCGCTTCTTTGTGTTGCACAAACAAACTTTGTTTTTAAAACCTATTGATTGTCATCTTTGTACTTGTCTTGAAACAGGATATTCTTCTCGTAGAGGTACACCTGGTGGAAAATCTACCTCCAAGAACCGTTGTCTCACCGCTGCCTACTACAAAATTCTTGCTTTCAAATTGCGAACTTTTACAGCAGTTTATGGGACCATCTAATATCCTACACTAGAGACGCTTTTCAGTCTGCAAATGTGTAGGTGTAATATAGTTTCTCAGTTCAGTAGCAATGGTCGTCAAGAAGAAACCATGCACGACTCTTGCTGACAAATAAAACCGCTGGGCGGAGTCAGCATACAATTAACATGCATAATTATAAAGAATCGTTAGCCGTACTCACGAAAAAGGATTATTGATTTCGTAGATTTTACGCCTACTTCTCTCAATTGACACATACTTGTCTTGATAAAACTCACTGTTGGCTTTTGAGTGACAGAACGGCGTGTGAGACTCCAAGAGAATAGAGACTCGTAGCTTCACGTTCACAGCAGACGGCTAGCCGCAAACGGCAAACTTCAAATCGTATTTGCGAGACAACTGTTGATGCATCAAATTAAACCATGAATTACTTACTTATAGAAGATTTATGGCTGCAAAACCTGTCGTCAAATGCATTTTGAAGTGCACTGTTTGAGGTTAGCGGTTTGCCTTAAAAGTGAAGCTCAGTGAAGTCTATGTAAAGTAACCTGTCAGTATTGGACGTTTTGGCTTCCCTTTAAAGGACCAACTCGTAATTTACGTTGAGAAAAAACTACATTGTTTGTTACGAGAAAGGGAGAACAAAGTATTGATTTGTTCTGACAAAAGAAAGATTTCCGTCCGGGTTTATGTATGTATTGACAAGAGGGAAGGAAACCCTGAATAACCTGATTACTTAATCAAGTTTGTGAAAATTTTATCATCAGTAAATGCAACTAATAATGACATGGAAGCGAAATTTGACAGGCCCCCGGTTCTAAAAATTGATTGTTTTTAAACTTTTGTCATCTATCTGCATCTACGTTTCATGAACAAACTTGCGGAAGTGAGGGATGTTTCAAAATTGTCCTTTTTTATGCACCGTGAACGAACGCACTTTAGTGCTCGCAACTCGACAAACTGAGTAAGTTTTGTCGTGTGACAGCGACATTTTATTCCACCAGACACCATAAAACAATATATGGCAATGGCACAGTCTTCGCACGAAACCTTTGATCTATTGTAACATACCATCCTATGCCATGTATCATAAAATACTATATTGTCCAGAGTTCACCAAAATCCCAAGGATACTGACTGACTAATAAAGAAAAATTTTTCACAAAAAATTTTCACAAAAAATTTCGAAAAATTTTATAGGAATTTACACTACGCAAACTAACCCGGGTCGAACCTGGGTTAACTCAAATCCACATTAGTTTTTTGAAGTGTAAACACACTAAATCCAGGTTAGTTTGGGCTCTGCTTCGAAGGTGGATTCAAACTAACCTGGATTAAGTGTGTTTACACCGTTTACGCTTCAAAAATCTAACCTGGGTTTGAGTTAACCCGGGTTCGACCCGGGTTAGTTTGCGTAGTGTAAATGGGGCTGAAATTTACTTCTGCATGTGTTGATCCACTACAGTAACGGGTATTTAATTAAAGTTTTCTCCGAACTGTAAGCAATTATTGAGATAAGTGAACAATTTAATTCATACCATTTTGTACACACGACACCTGCTTGTAATGCGCCTATCTCCAATTTTTGACAAGTTGCACTAATTTGTCGCTTTCGTGCGTGTTTCTTATTTTGGTGTAAACTGAGTACACCCGCTGCATGCTATATTTTTCACATTTCTGTTTCGGAGATGTATTGCTTTAAGGTATTTTAGTTGAAGCTACTTTGCAAAGCTATTTCCCAAATTCGTTTTCTTCAGTCTATAAAGTAGCAATTTCATGTTTATACTTGACATAAAAAGCATGCTTATTTTGATCGTACTTTTAGGTATCAGAATCGTACCTTTCGATGTTGTAAACTTGTAAACATAACTGCTGATCAAAGTTGCCGCAAACACTGCAGCGTGAAGACAAAAATAGGGTTTAGATTGTACAAAGCAATTTCTATAGTAGCTAGCTGGTGCTTGGCGTCTAACTATCAAAGTACGTGTTGTATTGGGAAATTTAAATTACTGTAGTTTACTGATTCCGATACCTCAGCTTGAGGCATCAAAAACAAAGTTGGATGTGGTATGTCATATCAATTTCAGTCTGCAAGTAAAAAAATGTAAACAGATTAGAGTTAAATTGCCGATTCACCTTTTAAAAATGTTCACTTTCTTGCCCATTTCTCATTAACTACAAAAGATGGACAACAAACGTGTTGACGTTTAATGATTTGTAATAGAACATACAATAGACCAGAGAAAATTCTTAGTGCGATCATGCACAATACTGACAAGAAAATAACTGTCTCTATGGTAACTATAGTTTGTTGGAATGTTACTAACAAATTAGCAAAAGTTTTGTATCTTTACTAATACGTCCTAAAATGACAATCTTTTAGTTCTTGCTTTTTATTTTGGGTAAATTGGGTTAGCTAATGGATTAGATCTATATGGTTAACCATTTTAGCAGGTGTCCATTCGAATTTCTCTCATGTGGATAGTATTTCAGTCATTAACAGCTGGTGTGAGCTGAAAAGTATTAATATCTTGATAGGGGAGGCCCCGATTCACATGCGGTGCTTGAGCAATGAGTAGCAACATCAAGATATCCATTAAGGAGAAATCTTTAAGGTAAAAAAATTCTTGTTAAGTATAATCTTTTGGGGCGTCAATAAATAGTCACCCCTTAAAACGCCCTTGACCTATCATTGCGGCATTGCCGTGAATTTTGGAAAAAACGGTGCATGTTCTCTCCATTCTGACACAGACGAAATAATCCCATAGGAGCAGTCATGCTGTATGTTCCTCTGTGATCCTACGTAATATGCCAAAATCTATGTGTTTTTGTTGACGACCAGCTTGGCGATAGAGAGGCAGTGAATATTGAGCCAATGCATGTGTGTTATACATTGTAGTCTCGCGCGTTTGAATTTTGGGATATACGACATCGATCGCGTATCCTATCACGATACTCACACCAATGCTATTATTACGCGATGGTTGTGATACAGCATTAGTACTCCAGTTGTCCCTATTGACTAATCGTGGTCAGTATAGTAATATGTTTTGCTAAAACGGTTTTCTATATTTTCCGATCGTGTGCAATAACTACTTGATTTAGAAACAGCGACACAGTGTTTACACTAAAGACTTAGATCTACCCGAAAGTTACCTGTGCCTGAGAAGTACGTTAAGCGCTGCGTTTACACTTGTACCTGACGAAAGACTGACCTGTCGCTGACGTAAGATGCGATTTTCAGGCCACCTCAATGGCTTGACCTGAAAATATAGTCTCAGCCAGTCGTAGGTCAGTCGCAAGTTAGCCCACAGGACTAACTGCTCTAGGTCGGTTGTTGTATCTAGTGTAAACACGGCTTAAAAAGATCAGATAATTGCGTGATAATTGGATGATCGTTCTGCGCTATTAAACGTTTCTTTCGTAATGTTTAGGTGGTCTTCAC
The DNA here is from genome assembly GCA_025400095.1 of Phenganax marumi. Taxonomy (NCBI): domain Eukaryota; kingdom Metazoa; phylum Cnidaria; class Anthozoa; order Malacalcyonacea; family Clavulariidae; genus Phenganax; species Phenganax marumi. Next base: position 4,554 of record JAODVM010435049.1, read on the forward strand.
TAATAAGTAAAATCTAAATCATCTGTCTTCGAAAGTTGTAATGGCCAATACATGTTCCAATGTTCGCAATAAAAGAGCTGGTGCGTTGCCACAAATTTTTTTCTTTTCTGTGTCATGCAGCAACTGTACTGTACTGATTCGTACACTTTCTTTAAAGTAGCATTATTCATTGACGTTAATCATATTTGTCATTGCACATTGATTCCGGCTGTCGGCAGTTAGGACATAACTCTTCTGAACAACTTACTTCAATGCTCTGTCATGTCAATGTTTTTCTATCTTTATTTCCGCGGCGCATGCATCAAGATCAGTTTCAACGGAAACCGCAATTTACCAAACCAAACATATTTTGAAAAAAAGTCGGAACTCTACAGGATTTCTAAGTGGAAATATCGTACCGTGTTCAAACTGCACAGAGCTTGATTGCAGTGCAAACTGTAGGTCTTAGCCAGCCTTGGTGAGTGAACTGTAAACTGGAATGATAGCTCGATAAGGAAATCTCTTATTGGCTGAAGCCAATATGGCGCGCATCTCAAGCTGAAATTTTTTGAATATATAGTGAAACTGGTGGGAAAATATATACGTTGAAACTACTAGAATGTCGAATGTTTAAAGCAACTAAGATTTTTGCAAATCAATCATATCTGAATGCGTCTCAAAACTCAGTTTGAACACAGAGTTTTGTTTCGCGCGGTTTCAGTCTTATTTTTCGTCTTGTACGTGTGATACTTCGGTTTTTTATTCTAAACCCATCTATGTAGAGCTCTTTGGAGTAAGAGAGACATAGGCCCTTTTATGCAGCAGGTCGTTTGCTCTGCAGGCTACATTGCAGGGGTTTCTGGAGTACTTTACTATTGCTTCTTTCCGTGAAGTGCGACACTATTCCCAGCTGAAAATGCTCTTCATTAGCGACTTCACCGAAATCATTGGCCAACACTAAATGTCCTTTTGCCAGTGAGCCGTGTCTGAACGCTTGATCGGCGTCTTCTATACCACATTGTTCGTTCTTGGAAATTGTCAGTGAAGACTGAAGTGGGGTTTTTCTAGAGTTGTATACAATACATGTTAGCGATATACACACAAAATATCATATGGATTCTTCTTGAGAATCTTGAGAATGTTGATGACTTTGATTCTATTTCAAGTCTGGGTCTCATAATACATTTTATCTAGTACAGACATATTTTTTATAGTGATCATAACGACCAGAAGGCTGGCACTTGAAGACTAGTAAGTTGAATGCATGAGTATATGGAAACTTGTTTAGGAATTACTAGGGATGGTACAGCATCCCTAATGACAGCGCAGTTAATTATAATTCTGCTGGGGAAGCAGGATTTTCTCCTCCGCAACTATCCGCAACTCCTCCGCAACATCTATTTGTTCAGATCTCTTTACAGAACAGAAGAGGTTATAGTTTGTAAGATTTACACCAAATTAGGTCAAAAATAACAACTTCACATAGTTTAGGTGTTTCTCACGCTCTTGACCACAGTTCAAAACCCAAGATGGCGTCAGTGAATCGCATGTAGCTGCAGTTCAAATAACGCTATGTGATGTCACGCAGTAACTACTTGCTCGTTTAGCCTTTCTTTAAATAGAAAATTTCAATTGTTCCCCACTGGCCACTATACAGTATAGTTGTCATACGTTGCCTTATAGAGTATGAGAGATAAACGCAATTTTATAAACATTTGATACAACTGAAATACAATTAAGGTTCAATTTTCAAGTCGTCAGGAGATAACATTAAAACAATTGAATCTATTTAAACTAATTGCATGAAGCATGCTGAAAATGCTGTTTACATCGATCTGTAATTAATAAGCTCCCCGCCAAATTGTCCAGTTTGCAAGCAAAAAAAGTCGACCAGTTTGAAGTCAGACTGACAGAATATAGATAAGATTGATGTTAGTCTTTGTAGGCTAGCGATTTGTGTCAAAACACTCGTCAATACAGGACAGCACTGCAAGGTTTGTACGTATGACTATTGATTATATCATCTACTATACCTCGAAATGAATGAATCCCTTGAATTTCAATCGCTATGCAGGACACACTTTACACGAGGCTTTTAAGATCCTCAGCTTATCCGTATCATAGATCGTTTGAGAGTTGTTTTGTAAGTTCTTGTGAAGATCTCTGTTGTCTTGAGTTGTGCAAGTATGTAGTGTTCTTTTTTCTTATTCTCTTTCACCTACATTATAACAATCGATCAAACTAGCTAGATCCCAAAGTATGGCATTGACAACTTGAACATTTGCATATACACAGACAAAAGATACTTTTTCATACCGTGCGGATATGTTCACACGTAAAGCAGCTCATGAAAATTTTTTAGATTTTGTGGAACATTACCTGTTAATTTCCTGCAAGATTTATTGTCAACTTTCATGAGAACATATTTATTTTAAGTCGGCTTTTTTAAGCAACTTTGGAAATAAGTGCACTAAAACATTTCTTTGCCTTTAGATTTTTTATACTTTTCCCTTTTTCATGCCAAGGCATGTTCAAAAACAAAGACAATGGTATCAAACGCTAAACAGACATTCTTTTCTAAGATCCGACCATGTTTTTTTGGCATATATTCGTCACAATAGATTTATAGTTGTATAACAAAGTGATGTAGAGTCGTGTAGTCGGGTCAGCCTAAACGCAAATTATGTTTAATGATTAAGTTTTTAAACCAAAAGTAAAAAAATGCCTGAACTCTTTTTGGACTACTAAATGCGTCTCTGTAAGCTTTGTGTTGAAACGCAACAACAAAGGTCACTGCCATTGGATTTCACTCGCAGGAGGTCCACTTGGAGAACTCCAGCGTTTCTGCAGTGACTACAATAACCATGATGCGAGTTTCCTGATTATTCCCAGCAGTGTATCAATGAACAATTTGACTCTGCATGGCAATTGTCTGAATTTCTTTACACCAACTTCCTTTTGACATTCGCACCTCGCAAACTATTCTAGCCTGAAGTAATATTGTAACCTTATAGAACATTCCCTGTAGATTGATTGTAATAACCTGGAATATCTTTCCCGATAATTCTTTTTGCTTTTGAAAACTCGGGGAGGGGAAAAATCAATTTAGGGGAAAATAAATTATACAGATGGGAAATTATGCGAGGGCAAAATAAATTATACAGATATTCAGGTACAGCCATGGCCAATGCAATGAAATATGTATATATTTTTGCTGCAGAAGAGGCGTAGAGACGGTGAACTGAGCACCAAGCTCAGGCACTCACGTTCACGTTGTTGAGTTTGTTGGGGGGCTTTTGATCAACAACAAATAATGAATATGTATAATAACTAGTCATCTCTTCCTTGTCGGGGCGACATTAGGTGGCACCATATTGGCACACAACCAGTACAAGTGTGAACATTGTCAATCAAATAATTTCTTTGTTTGTGGAACAATTCGCGAGTGGGTCCATTGAGACAATCATCGAAACCGCGTGCACCTTGGAAGCTCAGGGAAAACAAGGAACATCTTTCGCAGCAATTCAAACAAATAACAATTCTATACAATTAGAGTGAAGATTCCTTTCTTGAAACTAATTCATCATGTGCTATAAAAGCATTAGGGCAGGCCAGGCTGTTGCATCACTGCTATCTCTTAAGCTTGAATGTTTTCTTGGAAAGGCTTTACCAACACGCCCACTAGTTTCTACATTTGTGTCTATCGAAACTGATATCAACAACAGGAATAAGTGCACTCAAAGTTCGCTAACCAAGTAACCGGATCACATCTTTTACTTATCACAGGCATTGTTCATTTTTCTACTTTCTAATCTACTTGTTTTAATCCAGCATATTTCCGTTCTTTTTGCCTCATCACTCAAGTTTGCTTGAAACTTCTTTGCACACGGCAGATGGATAAAGAAACATATACACTTGTCACGTATACTTACACGTTCAGTTGTTACACTCTTTCCTGCACTGTGGAATTTCTCATATCTACTTCATTTTTACCATCCTAAAGAGTCAAAGGGAGTTCTCTGGAGTCAAAGGCATACAGCGAGATATACAAAAGTAAAATTTATTTCATTACACCGTTGCTTGCACATAAAGTATAGCACAATATGATAAATACATATAAACAACAAAAATACATTGTAACTAACTAATTTTTACATTTACAAACAGTACATTCAGAGAATATCTCAGTTATTTGTAAATGCTGGCTGAACTGTTTGTTAAACTTTTGTCATTCATAGATACACAATAAAGGAATAGGTCGTTTTTATAGGGGGTTTTTCCTAGCAAAAACCTGTTATTGATTTCCAATATCTTGATTTGAAGCGATTTGAAAAATGATGTTCGTCACCTATATCATTTGAGTCACAAATTGGACATAAACGTAACTTATAGTTAATACTTGCATATCGACCGGCTTCGACTGGAAATCGTTATGCAAATATCCTGAACCTTGTAGCCGCTTGACAGCGTTTCGCCTTTTGTATGCTATTATTTTCTTTTATTTTTAACCATATGTTCATACAAATGATTGTATGTTGTTCACACCGATAGTTATCACGTGTATCATGCGTGATCCTCATGACGTACCAGCCACTTGATGCAGCGACAGTGATTCAGATTCTGAAATTGAAACAATTGAGCAAGAGTTCTATGTAACTCTTAATTGTCGACATCTCGAGTTTACACTTGACAAGAAACAACATTTTGCTAGAATTTTATTTATCTGTGTCGCCTTAGGCTACATGCAAGAAACAAGTCAAACTGCATCGACAGTTTTGCATTGTACAAATGCATGGCGTTCCCAGATCAGGTCTGCATAAGATCGCAAACCTGCAAGTACACCGCATATTTATCAGATTCATCATGCGCTGGATTCGCATTTAGTATAATCAAGCTTCCATCTAGAGTGTCTAGAGCAATAATGCAATGTTGACTGATGTTTAAAGTATTGCAGTTACACAACGCTAAAATTAGAAGTCTGTATAATGATTATCTTTTAATCCTCAATACGCAACAACCGCAAATAAAATAACTTAGATTATTATTTAATTGTAACATTTGTGAAGGCCAAGGGCAATTAAGATTCTAATTAGTTCAATTAGTTTAATATAGACAGAGTAAGACTGGAAAACTACTCTTACAGCTTACTTCAATGAAATCAGAAAGTCGAAGTTATTAAATAAGATCAATGTAATGAGATGTGTCTATCAACAACTCACGATGTTTTGATATCATAAGGAACTGAAGAAGCTCGTGTGCATCGTCGTAAAATTTTCGTTTTTATGACTCCAGCTGTGTCTGCACAATTCATTTTTCAATTTCTTTTATATTGTAACACTAAAGTTTAATTCGCTCTCATTTGTTTTGAGTTGACTTCATTTGGATATTATACGTATGTACTGGAAGCATCATAGTAAAAATTCTAATTATCAGAAGAGCACTTCTCTGACTCAGTCAGAAAGTTAAAGGAAACGTCTGTCAAGACAGAAAACTAAAGTAAAAGAACATAAAAGGGGCGGGGGGAGTAGGCCTTTGCTAGGTACAAATCACTCATAATTTCAGTTCATAGCTTATAATCTCGCTTTGTTCATTTGTGTGAAATTCTAGCCGAAGATTCAGAAGAATAAACGATGACATGGTAAAATAGGTTCGCAGAAAAACAACTAAAATCTGACCGTGTCGGTGTCTGTGATCCTTGACTTACTCCTGCCTGTACTCCGACGGAAATTACGCATGTATATTGACATGCCATTGAGACTGCCCTTTCAAGTTTCAACATTATATTATTTACATTTGCACTTTGCAGACGATACATCTACGTTGCAACAAGCAGCATTTATATTTATGGGGTTATTGCCCTCGACCACACCGCCTCCTCAGTAGTCTTATTGTCCCATCCTGAGTCAGTGCATGTAGCAGATCTGCTCAGCGTCAAAATCAATAAATTTTCAATAATCAATGACCACAGTATTTGAATATTTTCAAAAAAAGAATGTGTAGTTGTACACATGTAAGTATAATTAAAGTTTACAAGTTCACGGTAACTGTTACAACGTCGCACATTTTTGCTGCAAGGTGAACGCAGTTTAGCCAGCAGTTGCAACTCACGACGTAGTTCGACGTCGACCCGTGAATTGCAACTCTAGCTGAGTTGCACTGAATGGAGCAACGACAATGAGCGATTATAAATATAACTTCTTCTTTCAACGAAACCGTTTAAAAATCAGATACTAAATAAATAATAGTGACATATTTTTGAGATAGTTGCTGGCTAGAAAGTCTCCAGCGTTTGAAATTTAATGAGTTCGTCGCAATTTAGCAAATTGATATTAAAATGCGCTACGGCGCATTGATGTCTCATTTTCTAACAATCATCAGCAATGTTTTTTGTATGAAAAAAGTTGATTCGTCGGGAAACTTGTTTGTCTTTGAGAAACAATAAGTGTAAAAGGAATGATGAGTGAGCAGCTAGAACGGACGTTGTTGGAATGTCCGCCTTATCACAATCTTGTCGTTCCCCAAAATATTTCAAAAATTGCAAATTATGTGTCAGGTTCACTGATTATTGAGCAGATAAGGTGCTTTGGTATTTGTGTTCTTTACTGCGATATTGGGTTAATAGCTATGTTTGGCGAATGTTTGGCTATTGCCTTTTGAATGACCTTTCGGTATTTGGTTGTATTTTGCCGACCTCTCAGCTGATGACGTTGTAATCTTATATCCTAACTTAATAAGCTTTTATAATTGGTAGTGCGATTGACAGTTGGCTTTCATCAGTATTACTTCATCTTTGTCTCGGTTCTCAACGTATTATTGTTGAATTTTAGATCGTCGACGGTCCAAGTAAACTCTGCGTGTTTAACCGTAAACAGTTGACGTGCTGAAAACTGACTCAGACCAGTAATTAAAGGCACACGACAAACTTGAGTCTTCGTTAAGTATACCAGGCAATTTGTGGTAAAATAAGCGATGAAAAAGTTGTTCGTCTTCTTACTGTTCCTGTTCGGAGTAAATTGCGCTAAGAAGAAGTTTCAGATCCCATATGATCTTTTGTCCACAAATGCTAAAGGTTGGGAAACAATCTCGAAAGCGACTAATGTTTTAAAATCCGCCAGGGTCTTCCCTTCCGACCGTAATTTAATGAAACGCATTGCTCTGGCTGAATCATCTCTGAACAGAACGTCGCGTCAAGGTGGACTATGGAACGTTGGAACGTGCGCGTTCTGGGGAGTGACGCAGAATCGCGCAAAATATGGTAAACGCTTGAAAAAGATTCAAAAAATGGTGCGTCGAAAATTTGGAATAACTTGGACCCGACTAACATATGGGCAACTTGAACGTCCAATGTATTCGCTGCTTGCTGCGCGAATGTTTTTGTATATCATTTTAACAGAGGGCATACCGCGTGGAGCGACTTCTCAAGCGAAAGTATGGAGCAATTATTACCATCATTGTGGGGAAGCTGAACTTACTGTCAGGAAGCGTTTAATAAGTCGGTTCAAGAAAGGTAAACAATTTTTGTGATATTTTAATGAGTAAGGTACACTGTTCATGAGTGTTTCATTAAAGAACTGTCTAATTATTCTTTATGGTGAATACATGTACCAAACCAGTGAGAAAACTTGTCTGAACAGTCAGACATGTGGTGGTCGAGATCATGCTTGCGTTTATCTCGCAGTCGTCACGCATAGTTTGATATGATTCAAAGTACTCTTTTGTTGAGGTTTTGTCATAATTTCGAGCATTTACATTATTCTTGTCATCATCATCATTTCTTTGCCGCGCACTTTATCACAACTACGCATGTCTTTTGAAGAGACCAAAAACTTTCATCAAAATTTCGAGCGATTCACGAATTTTATGAGTAGACAATATGGCTCCATGTTGAGGCTATGTCATGGTAAGATACGTATGAAGTTTATCATTTTTGTTCACCTGATGCGCGTTATCTCTTTCCAAGATAGTTTATCATGCCCGATGCATGCACTGCGGACATCTGCAGTTCAGCAAAGTAAACATGTTTGGTATTGCGCTTCATTTCATCCTCAGCTTCTCTATGCTTTAAACAAAACGTTTGATATTGGTAGCAATTTTGAACTTTTAGGGGATGTTTCAATTACATTGTGAAAAACTGTTTGCGCTGATGGTACCGGTAAACAGACTTTTGCAATACATTTTGAGTGTTGACGTCTATAGATATTTCTTGTTACAAGAACAATTTATTGAGTTATTGACATGTCAACTTGTCTATATATAAATAATATTAAAAAGCGTACTTGATGTTTTATTTTTAACTGCCTTTGATTTAATTTTGTCCATATTATCGTGCGTGTTCGGTGCAGCCACTTTATCTTTTGGTCAGATATTTGTACAGTCGACCTTTGTGTAAGCGACAATTTATCAAGATGAAGCCTTGCTAATTGCTTTAATGGTTCTATTTTCTTAGCTAATATGCACTAAGACTTCCTTTGTGTACTCTGGTTTTGATTATATCCAGATATGTCTACTTTTTGCACTACTTGTTTTATTATATCCTATCACAAATTGAGATCCCCAAAGTTGTTTAGCTTTTTTTGGAATTTTCTGCGCATCTCTGTGTAAGCTTAGTTACACGCACACGCGCACGTCATTGAATATCACCAGGGCGTTCAATGTCACAAAGATGCGCCCACGGATTGCATGTAATACGAATGAGGTACGGAATTACAATCAAGATAAGAAACATCTCAACGTGAAGTACATCGCTAACTCTACAGTTGTTACGCCACCTATCGTTTGTGGCGTGTTGACTGCATTATGGTAACCATGAAATGATGAACGCACATACCACGTTAGTTATATTACTTGCAAAGATGTGGGTTTCAAATAACTTTTTATCTTTTAAAATATTTGCACAAGTTGGTCAACTAGCTAGTGAACTGGTTATGAACAACTTCGTACTGTTCTACACAGATTCATAACATGCATTTCTTTTTTCGCGTTGTTTATTTAAATCATCCAAACTTGCCAAATTTGCCTACTTAAAAAAAATTGAATTCTCATGAATATTATCAGTAATCGGGTTTAATGCAAAGGTCCGCTTTCTTGACATGGATTACGAATTTTCACATGTTTCAAAATTGATTATTCCATGTTAAATGCCGTGGTAATACGTAATCAGATTTAAGAACCATGGTTGATATAAATCGTTGGTAGACTTTGCGACGTCTTAAAAATGCCTATTTTATGTGGGTTTTTTCGTGTCGAATGTTGAGACACCACTGCCACAGGACATTGGTAAATGCCGATAGTGTTCGACGAAGTCATTATGAACAGTACATGGTGTTTGAGAACATGATAATTGTTTGACTACAGTTTGAGTTGTGCTGAATAGATTGGAATCGAACTATTGAGCTATATTACAATCTGGCTGCAGGCCTTTGCGTCGTTTTGTGCTCATCACATCAGAAATGTGCAGACCGCATGCTCTCAAGCTGGGGAAGCAGCTTTCCCAGGCTTTTGGTTGAAGATTAGCAACGCTTTGTGCAAGCCGGACTGATGACGTCCTCGGAATCTTTAATACTAGCCACAAACAAAAAAGTACTTTTCGTTTTTATTTCTCACTTCATACCACGTCGGAAGTTGGGGCAAGAAAGTTGGTGCGCTGAATATGCTCTGACCAAGACCGACTCAAAATTAACATGCTCGCTAATATTTCATGATATCTATAGCGCAGAGAATAATTTCGCTCTTTATCTTTTGATATTTACCACCTATACAAACAAGAAACTGCGCAGGACGGTTTACGCAGGAACAACGCATGACATCAGATAAACCTTAAATATTAAGCAAATTTACAATGACCAGTCTGTGTAGCTATGCACAGGAGTCATGTTTTACCATCTTGGTAATACATGAATGTACATGCAGTAATTATTTATTTCACAATTTAATAATTTATTTGAATTTCTTGAATTTTTAATGAATGATATTGGTTTCTTATTCAATCATTTTCTACTTCGAAATAGCTTTAAAGTAACTAACGATCTCAAAGAGACGGCAAAAATTTGCGAGAAAAGTAGTGAGTTCACTGGTTATCTGAAAATAACATTTTGAGCTATGATATTGACTTGTAATGTTTGGAAGGAATTTAGGGCAATTGGACAGAACGGGTCTGCAAAATGATAACATTCGCTACATTTATGATTTCGATACCAAAGTATAGACAATTGGCAAAATTTTCGAATTTTTTAAAACATGATTTATCATCTGAATTTTTACACACCTGTTTTACAACCTGAAAATGACTCTTTTAGGCAAAATATTAATTGTAAATGTCGGCAGACACTTGAGGCGGTTTGGGACAAGGTTGAAAGTTTAAAACTTGCATCGAAAAACAAAAGGAAAAATTTTCATTTTCGCGAATACCACAATAGCTTGCAATGTTTCAAGGTAATCGGCTAACCCCAACATTTATTGGACATTGATAAAAAGCTGAGGATTAATTCATAAATGGAGAAAATGTAGAAGTAAAACGGCCGAAAATAAAATTTCGAGGAAAATTCAAGGAAAAGCATCAGAGCGAGAGAATTATGGTTTCAGATTCAAATTTTACCCATAGCTTTTATTGTAAAATTTTCAAATATTTAAATTAGGTTTTATGACTTGAAAATGACTTTTTTGGGCAAGCAAAGAAGAGTGTTAATGTCCAGGAGAAAGTTTGGTCAGTTTAGGACAACATTGCAAGTTTCGAAAACTTTCATGAAAAAACAGTGCGTCACCTCTTGTGCCAAATGAAACCATCTTAACACAGAGGCTCCCTGGAAAGCTTTTAACTAGAAGTGTGCGTATGTAGTTAATAATAGGCCGGGACAGCATGAGGTTAATTCGTTAATCAGCATGTAAGCATTTAGCAGTTTTTAAATAGTGTATAGTTGATAATACAGAGGTCAAGATGAACATAATTACATCCATTGCCTGCTTTTTTTTCAAAAATTCGTACCAGAGCAGAATCGCCCCGAAGCCTCTGAGCCTGTGGACTTAAAGCAAAAGCATCTATTTATAATTTATCCATTTATAATATATAATTTTGCTTCAAAATTTATAATTGCCTCCATATTTGTAATTTGCTTCTTTCCGTGTGAATTAGCTACTACAATTAGTCTTTCCATATAACGTCTTGGTAATGAAGCACTTTTTTTTTCATTTGACTAAAAAGCAAATGTCTGTTAATCTAAAGGATTTTCTGACTTATTTTAAATTAGCCACTGGGTTGGAAAAAGCACAAGACATGTTGACGCATTTTTTCATCGTTGATTTCAGGTGCTGGGTACCTCCTTGCACGCTCTACTTCAACCAGTGACTTAGTTTTGTTACAGTGTTCGTTTATTTAACTATAAAGTATCCGTTTTCTTCATATCTCGTTTGTTTCAACTGTAATTCATTGTATCCCTTCCCGTTCTTGCCGTCCATTCACAATAGGAAGGATTGTCTTAAATCCCCTACAAGACTTCCTAATGCAAGGATTCTCCTCACGCGTGCAAAAAATAACTGGTAATAGAGACTTTTAGCTTCGCGTTCACAGCAAATTGCTAACGGCAAACTTCAAGTCGAATTTGCGAGACAACTGTTGCAGCTTTTGGAAGATGAAAAGTTTAGTGCATCAAATTAAAGCGTGAATTACGGCCTTCTTAGAAGACTTATGGCTGTAAAACCTATCGTCGAATGCATTTTGAAGTGCGCCGTTTGAGGTTAGCGGCTTGCCGTAAGCCGGCGTGAAGCTAAAACTCTCTAATAAGAAATGAAATAACTTGATACGCAGGTATAATTGTGGCTTGCAGCGGCATTTTTGAAAAATCCAGATATGACACTGTCGGAATGAAAAGAGCAGCTTGCTACATTCCAAACAGATCGTTTTCAGCAAATCACAGCATCGATGAATATACTAATTTATAAATATGTGATTTGTAGTTGTGCGTGGATCATGTCACACCAGTTACAAGAAGTGTGATCATCATTGTGTTGAACTGACTATTGGTCACGGCGAGTGCAGATGTAAACCACACTTCAAATTGGACACTGATGGAAAATCTTGCAAAGGTAGGAGATGTGTAATTTGAAAACGTTCATTATCCGCATAGTCAGCGGTGTGATTTGAAGTTATGGAGGATGCATTGTAATTGTTAAAAATATCACGCATTGTAATTTATACTACCAAAGTCGAAACCGGCCTTAATGACTTACCATAGTCATATATTTTGTAGTTGTTTTATCTCAGAACAGCATCATAAATATCGTCGTACATATTTCTTTCAGCAATATCCTACAGTGATCCCTGCACGCTGACTAATGGCAAAGTTTGTGAGCATTCTTGTCTTCATGCTAATAATATTGTCATATGCACCTGCCCTGATGGTCATTATCTGCACAGTAATAGATACAAATGCATTGGTGAGTTGTGCCGTTAGAGTTTGACAATGTGAAATATGGCAGCTAATACTGTTCTTTCTGTAGATGTAAATGAGTGTGCGATGTCTCCATGCCAGCATGAATGTCATAATACTAAAGGGTCGTATTATTGTTCCTGTTTTGCTGGCTATTCTTTAGAAGATGATCGGAAAACATGCAGAGGTAAAGCGACATTGAACCAGGCCTGACTATACTTCGCCTTCTTTGCTCAATTTTGTTCCAATGCAGTGAGTCTCCAAAAAACGAAACCTACTGTATGCGTAGTTGCTGATTAGTTTGATGCATTACAAATTCGGTTGAGATGTGTCCAGTGGCCGCGTCCCCCATGGGTATAAAATAAAGCAAAGATTATTCACGGCAGACAAAGGATTTTACGCATCATTGCTCGAGGGCAATGAACGTCGCCAATCACCTGCCGCATATGAGAACTAGGCTTAAGTATATACGACAGCGGGCAAGGACAGCGGTTACCTACCTACAATGAAATTTAGCATACAGTGCAATAGAAATACATAATTATTATGCTGCGGGAATTGAAGCGTCGTTGAGGCTCTACTTACTCCCGCAAATTGCAAATTCATACGGCTTATTCACAACGCCGGTAGCATAAGCCATGACAAGTTTTCTAAATAGGATAGATATAGCTCATCTGAAAGACTTCGCCAGGTGTAATACGTTCAATATCTGTGGTAAATTACTGCATTGCAAGGCTTGCATGGATAAACGCTGTTTTTATATATGTTTTAACGGCTGAGTTTCTTTTGCCGCCATGCTCCTCCCGCGAATCGTGCGAGTATGGAACAGCCAAACGGCTGCTTTTCTGTTCCGCGTTTCGGCACGCACGTCAAAGTTTAAATTGTAACATTAACAAAAGCTATGTTATAAACAAGCGCAAGAAGAACCGTTTGGAATATTGAATATTTAATTATTTCGTGTCTATTTGTTCGTGAATGTTTTAAAACTACTAAACTTTGATGAATTTGAACTTTTACGTGCGTGTCAAAAACGCGGCGCTGGAGAGCAGCCTAAAGATACTCGCAGCCCCGTCGCCACATTAACTGAAACATGAAGAAACCAAAAATCAACGTCATAAGAGTATTTTGTTTCCAGCTGATAGAAGAAGCGGTTGCATATCTTCAAACGATCCAAGTTGCGTCACTCGATGTCTGCGTAAAGATAACATGCTAGGAGAGTGTGTGTGTCCTCCTGGTATGGCTTTGCATGATGACAATGAAACATGCATAGGTAATGTATAGAACTTCTTGTTGATCCTTAATGGTTCTGCATCTTCTTAATTTTCTTTGCTACGGAAGCAAAACATTACAGAACGTACGACTCAGTTTTCATCGTTTTTTAGAGAGCAATGGTTGTCTAACATCAGAAGGGTTTTGTCATCACAGTTGCGTGAGAACAGCTTCTGGTTTTTCTTGCGCCTGCAAAACAGGTTTTATGCTGGACAGTAATTCCGTGACTTGTACAGGTAAGAATGCGCATTAATACATGAAAACCTGCGGATGTTTCTGTAAACTTTGCCGCTTTTTTCAGTATGACTAGCCTTTTCGTGCGCGATTTTTATAAGGAATTAAGACAGCGGGCGGGGAGTAACGAAAAGAGTGAAATGTTTAAGACGCTTGAGTCTTGAGCAAATGCACCTGGCAATTTTTGCTTAGTAATGGTGCACCATAATAACTGTTCCGCATGAACTCCTGGAGGCACTTTAAAACTCGCGTTGATAAAATATTTTCGCTTCGGGTTGCTTTCTAGACATAGATGAATGCACAATTGGTGAACATAACTGCGAGAAAGGATGTCTAAATGTTCCCGGTACCTATTACTGCATATGTCCAATTGGATTCAAATTGAATAAAGATGGTAAAACATGTTCAGGTACTGCGACCAAATTTGAATACCAGGCCTAGATGAAACGTCGATTTTTTCATGTGCCGAACCTAATCCAGTCATTGTCACTAGAGATGAGATCGTCGGGAGAGTTTTATTTTTTCTTAAGTTGTGTATTTTATGCCTGCTAAATTTCATTACATTTCTCTTATCCTCCAGATATCGATGAATGTTTATTGAATCCCAATCTCTGTAAACCTCCAGCCAAATGTCGAAACATGAAAGGAGACTTTAGATGCGAGTGCCCTCCGGGATATCAACTTAATTCAACAACTAATGAATGTATCGGTGGGTATATTATTCATAACATATGGTGTGGAACTTACTCGGGCTAGATCAGTGGGCTAGATAAACGAAATTGTTTCTCCGATCGATAACCACAGTATCACAAGGAATGCATAATAGTGGAGCGTCAGATGTTGTGAGACATATGCACTCACACGAATGATGGTTTTCATAAGTCTTTCCGAGTGATATAGCCACACTATAGCAAGGAAAATAATTGTGTGGCGTCGCGTTGTTGAGGGACCTTGTACATTACATGAAAGGATCTGTAAGTCTCTCCGAGTTGTACCGTTTCTAGAATTTCCTTATCTCGACTTTCAAGCCCAGTTGCGGTATGCAGGCACTAATCGCCGACGATCTGCGATACTCTTCTGACTTTTGCTCGTGATCATCGCATGATGGGTTTTTTCTGACAGGCAAAACAATTATAATCATCAATTCAGCTGTAGTTGTTGATATAGACGACAGATAATCGAGTTCACTGGCATCGGTGACTCAAATATAAAACATGTAAATGATGTAACGCCTTGTTCTTGATGTTTTCACGATGATATGGTGCGGCGCAATGCACCACTTCGACGAACTAGTCCGTGTGGGCTGGAGTTGAGTTTGGGGGGTGAAAATTATAGATACAAAACCTGTCTAGGTGTTTTTTCTTGGTACATATTGTTTTCGTTGTTATCTTCATTGACTCCATATTTATGCTTATCAAAAAATTTTTGCGATAAAAAAATTCTATACAAGTTTTGTATTAATAATTTTCACCCCCAAACTTATTCCCAGACTTCACGGACCAATTTGTCAAATTGGTGTATCATGAACGATCGATGGTCTACTTTTCAATATCTATTGTAATACTTATGAAATTTTTCTCAGATGTGGACGAATGTAACGTGAATAACGGGGGGTGTGAACAAACGTGTCGAAATGTTCTTGGTAGCAGTCAATGTGGTTGTACATCAGGATATCGCCTCGGCCATGATATGAAATCTTGCCAAGGTATATGGATGCAATGTAACGTTTTCCCGTCATATAGGAGGTTTCATTACTCATTATTGTACAGTAAAATCATGAACCTGAAGTCAGCTCGGAGTAAAGTAGTAAAGGAGACTACTTATTGGCATCAGTCAGTAAAGAGTAATCTAGGTTTAGGCATGAGTTACCTGAGCCGCCGTCAATCATGAGTTCCGAGTCAGAAGTCCTCAACGTGATCTAATAAATATTCTATAAAATTTTTGCAGATATCGATGAGTGTTCAGAGTTTTCAACAATTTGCAGTCACAAATGCATCAATACGCCGGGAGGCTACAACTGTACTTGTCCCACGGGAAAAATAGCCATCGACGGTGGAGCTCTTTGTTTATAGAAGATGCTAAATATTACAAGTAGCTGCAGTGTAAAATAGTTCGTCGAGTTTCTCGTGAACAACGTTCGAGCATATTAGATGACTTGTAGCCAGATTCCTGGTCCATGATCTTCGACATAAAGTGACCGAACTTGATGAAGACGGTCATTGTTTAAAAAATAACTTGGTTTATGTTTACAACAGTAAACAACGCAAGAATTACCTGAGAATTAACTTTTGGTTTTGTAAATATTTTTGCATGCTCACCAGGCCAGAAGACGGACAGAGCAGTAATAGAGACGGAATGTAGGCAGTTAGAACCTGACACTAAAGAAGCCTCATCTCCTTGTAACACTTCCCTGCATCACTACGTCTGCTTAAATTATGGACTTTCTGGCTATGACATTGCATTAGTCAAAGAAAACTTCACTCCACTCATATTTTCCAAGCTCGTTCCCAGGGTCCTCCGCCCAAGGAATGAGCCTGCTCTGCTGCTCTTTCGTGGCTTTGGTAAAGTTTGAACGTTTCGCTGCTACATGTCTTTGAAAAGAAAGTGTACAGTAGCTTTTATAGCTCAATGATCTATTCATTAATTAAGAAATGACTTTTTTACTGAAATAGCAACGATATTGTTTTATTTATGGCATCAGAACAATGTTGATTCGTTTGATAAATCATATTAATAAACGTAAATTATACAGTATTACAGAAGCACATATTTTACCATGCTACCTCACATGCACTTTGGAAATAATTTTAGTCCACTAAGAGTAGTAGTAATTGCAAACAGTTCTGAAAAATGCGTTTTTGTTCTCAGAATGACATTCTCTGTCGGAAATGAACGATATGGAATAGGCATTTAAAACTCAAAGTGTATAGCGGTGAATATATGTTGCAAAATAAAGAAATGTTCTGTAAGTAAACAACCGAAAAAAACAATAATCAGTTTACTGTTAACTGTTAAATGCTCCATTTCACCTTTTTTAGATTGGATAGAATTGCACAATTCATGTGCCTCGTTTTGTCCAGAACATTTTGTAAATGTGTTTAGTAAAACTGAGCGACAATTGACTTGAGAATGGTGGACAGTAGATGACTGTTGTAAATATTATTGATACAAGTACAGGTACAGGAAAACCGTATTTACTCGTTTAAGTGCCGCGGCGCTCTTCAAGTTGCTGGTGTTTCAGATGCGGCGCTTATTCGAAGGCGGCGCTCATTTGAAAGCAGCAAGAGCCATTGCACAAGCTATAAAACATTGCAATAGAAGAGGTAAATTTTCCAAAGTTGACTTAATTTGTAGTATTGTTGTATTATATTGCCGTCTTGAACATTTGTATGTTTTGGGGCGGCGCTAAAACGAGTAAATACAGTAAGACCCAATCTCTATGGAACTTGTATCGCAACAGCATAGCCAGACATGTTGCATCGTTGCTCTAGTTCCCCTAACTGTAGTTGCATAGAGAATTGCGCAATGATTATGTACAAACAATCTGTATGAAAAATGCATCGTATCTAGCAGGGCCCCAAAAGTATAGCAGAAATAGAAATGTATGCATTAGAACATACAGACCGTACCCAAAATCCATGTATTGCTTCTAGTTTCCTAGTTTGATCTATAAACAGTGACTGTGACAGCGACAACACAAAGATACACTTTTACCACTCAGATCACGAGTCACGACCACTGGTCACGACTTGAAACCAATCTCCTTTCCGGAGCCCGCAAATTTTTGTTGTGAGAAGAAGATTGAATTGTGAACTGAGCAGTCCTCAAATCTTGCTGTCTGAGCGCAACCAGATAACAACCGTTGACACAATTTCACAATCAACGAGATGAAAAAACTCGAAAATTTTGATGCTCATTTTCTCAACTTCCCTTGGTTTGTTGGCGTATACTTGGCCTCATTGATTGCTAGTGACGTCACAGCATCGCAAATGATGCTGCCGTGATGTCGGCAGAATGAGCGAGACAGCGACGTCGGGAAATGCCGCATTTAGCTTAATATTGTGTTCAAATAAATGATTTTGTTTTTGCTTGTTTTAGCGAACGCACGTTGAATCGTTAGGTCTAAGTTGTTTGGTGTATTAAAACGATTAATAAATTTAGTTTTACTTACATCAATAGTCAACAAAAGCTGTGTGAGAACTTAGCTTCCTATCAATTTCGCGACAACTTTATTTGTCCTACATTCTTCAATGCTAACTGAAAGTTACTACATCAGGAGTTCGGATGACACCATGCAGTTCAGTTTCGTCAATTGTTTCGACATGCGTGTAACTTCCCTCAGTATCGTTTCTCATTTCAATTTCATCACCACTGTCTTCTATCCACTTATCTCGTTCATTGAGTAAATCTACTCTTTCAGGAGAAGTGTCTTCACGTAGTGGATATACTACACCGTCACCCACGCTGAAAATAGAAACTAAAAATATCATCACTCGTTATCACAAATGAAGTGCCGATAGTTTATACCGACCACTGAGGAAAACGAGTAAAGCCAGTAATGTCGGTGAGCTTCACTTGTCTCGGTGACTACAGGAATGAAATCGTCTCTCTATCAGAACTAATTGCCTCCATTTAATTTTTGCAAATTTTGCTTATTCATGTTTCTTTAGCAGCAACGCCTATCGCAAGAGTGAATTGAGACCAAAAGTCAAGAGAGCATGCATTGCCAAATGAACTTCCAGCATCTGCCTGGAAAGCAAGCTTATTACTTCTTCATAATGTTGTTATATATTATTTATGCTGTCTTCAGAAGAGGCTGATGAGGGGTGCTATAACTTTTTATCCAGCTTTTCAACAAAATCAAAACCATGCAAAAAGACACAACTGAGCAGTGTTTCCATCCATCACTACTTTCCTATTCCTTGCTTTGCATGAAATAACGTTTTGATGACCATGGTGAATGGTTTCTATAGTTCTGAAATGAACTGTTCGAATAATTTAGGAATGATACCAAACTTAAACTTGGAATGACCAAATAAAACTTAGTAAAGGCACAATGCATTTAGGCAGACCGCCCTTCAGGTGCATTGTCTGCTAACTGAGTGTGGGAAAAGATCTTGTACTTATACTAGAGTTTGCTACAGAAGTTTGTCATTTGCTCTAAAGTTTGCTACCACTGCAAAACTTTTGTTCTATTCCTTGATTAAGGCTTAAACTCCTTAATTTTCTTGAAACTGGGAGTAATTTCCTCAAGCTTTCTCTGCTTAACCAAACCTATTGTTTAAAGGAGAATTTTGTAGACCCTCACTAATTTCAACGTATTTGCGGCAATTAGAATTAATGCATGTGCATGGAAGTTATGAAAGATCAAGAGGGCTTATGAGACTGAACAGGATAAATAACATGCAGTAGCCTTAATTGCAGCCTGATGCTAACCAACGTCTCAGTTTACCGCGCGTTTATAGTACACAGTCGATGACGGGTACACGGGCAACCACCGAAGTGATATTTTGAGTTTGTTTGCACTAATACACACAGACATAGCCTGCTCGCAGCCTGGAATTTTTAAGGATGGATAATTCCAGTCTGCTAAACTGCGAGCATAATCGTGTTCCGTGACGTAGCACTTACAAG
>JAODVM010435160.1:0-24090 GCA_025400095.1 Phenganax marumi
AATAACAAAATGCAAAAACAGAAGTGCAAAAACGAATTGTGAGCATCAAAATTCGATTTTTTATTGTCAGAAAGTGCGAAGTAGAGAACAAAATCAAGAAATTGAAATACAAAATTTCTGTTGTTAATTTTGGCGGAAAATACCCTCCATACTGGAGGACCGAAGAAAAGTTACAAACTATAAATGCTCTCGAAAGTTTAACGTTCCCATGATCCTTTGAGGACCTGCAAAGGAGGCAGCAAAGATCCTCCCCTTCATCACAGCTTTTCTTAGCCCTGTCCCCAGGCCAAGCTCGCACGCATTCTGCAACGCGGAAGCAAATTTGCCTCGAAACGCGGCAGCACAATAACATCTAATAAATTCTGGCAACCTGGGTAAGCTTTTATTATGCGATATCACTGAAGTGCATCGCTTTGCTAACTCTTATGATCGCATGCACTTAAACGCCTTAAAGAAGGAAATGTAATAGGCAAACCTTTTGAATATCACCAGTAAAATAAGCGATCAAAGTCGCTGGGATTAACATCAGCACGGCGTTGTAGTATAACAACCCATTCTTGCCTAAGTCCTACGTAACACATGAAAGTTGATAGACATTTGCCATAACTTCATATGTTATTTCATAAATAATAAAGCAATATTCACAAGAACCAAGCATACCTGCATATATAGCTTTTGTTTGACCACAACACCTATATATGGTGAAATGTAAGGAAATGAGCACTGACTCGTCGGATGGCAGTAGAGATCGATGAACAATGTGAACGATCCAGAGTGCTCACGAATAAATGACCGTACAATTTCCCACCATGCAAATCGTAAAATAATTCAGGACACGACACTATTCTTAGTCCACTACAGGGGTCTCAAGACCGTTTCCTACTTTTTCACACCGAAACGTGTAGTAAGAACTAATTTTATAATTTTTCTTAACACAAAAAGAAAAACAATGGTGAACTCACCATTTGCAGCGGTAAAGAAGTCACTAATTAACACATAACTATAACCAGTAATACTAAACGCCAAGTCATCACTAGAACGAATACAACAGAAAATTTAGAAGGTTCGCCTAATAGATATCTTTGATTGCCTACAAGAAATACATCTACATCGTATGACTGGAATATTTGCTCTGTTGAATTATTCATCAGATTAGAGTCGTTTACCTCGCGGCTATGAGGGCTCCTCCAATCATCATGAACACGGTCAGTTGTATTGACGAAGAAGCTATTTTCCTAGCAAATAAAAACAATAATGGTTAAAATTTCATTAATGATTTTCCATGTAAAGAGTTATAGCCTGTTTCTTCATCACAATTCATCTGCGACGCCTAGTTTTTGTGATCACGCATCCGTAAATCGTTTGGCTATTGGAATAAGCTTTCTGCTTCGTAGGTCACGGAACATCGCTCATGAATTGCGATGAATTATGATGCACAAAAATCCGGCTTAAATCATACACGCTGGCACTACGTGATGCCAATTTATTCCAATCAGCTTCTAATGTAGTTATGCAAAATTGCAGTGTGGTTTCTAGCGGGATAGATTCCCAATCGCTAAGCTTAAAGACCATAAGCACTTACTTCAAAATCATTCTTTCGCCAATCATCGTCATCCAGATACTAAATCTTCTAAGAACCGTCATCATTGGGATGCTAATAAGTAACACACAAAAGAAATAAAAACGCTAAAATTTTCAGAAAACAGAATAAAGGAAGACCCACAACACATGTAAAAAATTACTAATAGCAGTGACAAAACATAAATGTTTCTTAAATGTTCACACAAACGTGTATTCTATAGGGATAAATTTGGTGCCGTTAGTCAGTTTATCCATCAGGAATGACTGCCATGTCTGCAAAGTTCTGTGAGAACCTGTATAGTACTTCATGAAATATTTGCTGACAGACAGACAAGCAGACAAACAAACAGACAAGAAAGCATACAGAAATAAAATATTTTCACAAAGGCAATACCTCAGTGTTTTTGTGCTACCTAAACCAAAGACGAGATTTCCAACATAAATCAAAGGTAATGGCCATACCTATGATAAATCACATTCTATGGGTCATTCATTCAATAGGATGAAAAGCATTAAACAGTTGTGCACACCAGATCTTTTTATAATGAAACACATCGTGATAAGAGACAGCAAAATCAGCAACCCACCTGACACAAAACTGACAGAGAACAATCAGGAAATTTAATAATTCTTAATTTCTTTGCAGTGTATAAAAGAATTATAATTGCACACATCTGAAACATATAAAAGAAGATTAACTTAGAGCAAGCAGCCAGAAAAAGAGGGAGACTGTAGAGAAGACCAAATGAAAGAAAGGGATTTCAATCTAGCAAGGGGGCCAGAACTAGATAGGTGTGCCCCAATTTGGAGAGGGGGCCCAAATTATAGAGCACACCTGAAGTTGAGAGGGGGAATAAAATTAGAGAGAATGAATAAAATTAGAGGGGGTACCCAAAGTAGGGGGAGACTCAAATTGGGGAACAGACCCAAATTAGAGAGCTTTCAGTAACAGAGGGGCAACCAAATAAGAGAGTGACCAAAATTAAAGAAAGAACAAAGCAAAGTAGATTGTGAAAAAACGTAAAATTTCAGAGTAGAGCAGAGTCACAAAGGAGCACCAAAGCTCGAGAGGGGTAAAACAAGAGTGCATAATTGCATAAACTGATTTGTTTACCTGCCCCAAGCCCACAAATTGAAATGATGGAAACCTAAAACAAATTGAATGGAGTTGAATGGATATAACCAATGATGTCTATAATCCAGAAGAGAAAGTTTGTATTGCAAATTACATAATTCTCTTAGTGCCTCACTGACAGAAAGATATCATAAAATCTCACTATACAGCACACCTGTGACCAGTCAGCAAGTTCTTGTTCAAAATGACAATTAAAAACGACGTTGAACCATACAGTAAAGCAGCAAAGATTTTCTTCAGTACCAATAATCTTTCACCATCCATGATTCTATACTATCATAGTAACTATACTCTGTCAGCCAGACACGTTAGCTAGTCCAGATTGCATAGATAACTGTGTAACTAAGACCTTTATGCAATGGTTACAGACTGTTACAATTTTGAGTCTTGGATACTTAAATCACTTCCAAACAGTCAAACTCCAGTAGTCATTCGTAGACTGCATTGTACAAACACACACATATTATGATTTTTATCGATAACAATTTTTCACACAAAGTACAATACAGGTAGTTGTACCTGTCTACGTGGACGACGATTAACAAATCAACTGTTTACTGCAGTCGTTAACCACTCGTTTTCGTTCGTGACAAGCTTAGCTTAGTATAGTATGTGGAGTCAAGGAAATTAGCTTGAGAAACTTTGCACAAAAGAAAATTTAAGCGATAGGCACAAGCGGAAACACTGAATATTATGTTAGTTCAGTTGCATAAATGGTTCAGTGGTCAGAAAATTGTAAACAAAGACAATGGACGTAACGAAGCAGTTGTGTTTGCTTTTTTTCTTTCTTTCTTTTTGTGCTTTTTCGAATGGAATGAGCCTTTTAGGAGAAACGTTGAAATGTAGAAGTTACTGTGAACGAACGTATCCACTGCACACGTATCCAACTGTAAGCAGTGCTGTCTCGTTTGCAATCCAAATGGATGATTTTTTAACAGCGCGGAATCTCCTTCACTTTTGAATAAATTATTAAATGTTCTCGCGTTCCCTCAGGAAGTATGACAACAATTTATGTTTTATTTCAAACAGGTGGAACATCTTCAAGCTTGCCAGCGAGGCTGCTACGGTGCAGTAAAACATAAAGCTTGGTTTGCTTTGGGATTTCGCTCTGCGTATAATTGTTCGCGAGGTATAATGGTATAAATCATAACCTTCGTGGCATAATTAATTACTCCACAATCTTTGAATACGTTTGTCGTATATTTAAATATCTTAATCGATATATAGTTTAGATATCATTGAGTTCCTATTCTGTTGTAACTTGCCATTGCGAGCAACATCTCTTTATCTCAACTTCCCTTGTGAAAGGTCTTTTCTGTGTCTCCGTGCTGTTGTCACCGGATGCACGCTAGAATGGCATCTTGCCTTCAAGTGCTATGTAGACCTCCTACAGGCTAAGATTCTCCTTTTGAAAAATCTTGCGTCTGGCATGGTTTTCAGCCCCTTTTCATGGCCATTTGTATCTGTTTTCGTTATTAGAATGTTCGACTAAATTTGCAAATGGAAGTTATTATGGTTGCAAGTTAGGATGTGCCAGAGGACTGATCATCAACAATGAAGAATCTATTTCTACTACGCCTACCCCAACTGAACGTGTAAGAATGAATAAAGCTTGTTGCATGGAGCTTTTTCAGCCACTGAACTATTTGTTCATTTTTCTCAACCAGCTTGATTCTTTTCTGCACTTTGAGACTATTGGCCATTTGTAATTGTAGTCTCTGTCTTTACAGTTTCTATTTCATTTGTTAGTGGTATGATTATTCTGCTCTATTTTTTCCAATGCAACAAGAAAAACAGAGCAATTTGTTTTTTACTTTCAGGAAGAACATAGCACAGTTGCTGCCATGATTCTACGCCCAGTTCTGTTCTTGCATACGTATGGCCGTGGTATGATCAACAGACTCACATACTATATATATTCTTCGTCGTCTTATTATTTCAGCACTGACGATGGAGGAGTGGTCATTGTCAATGTTCAGGTATAAAATAGTTCAATAATCATCTAATGCGTAAATTTAGTTTTGCCCTTACACTTCGCAATGTACACTTGCTTAAACACAATAATAAACTGTCCATAGACAATTAATTAAATAATATAATGTAGTGTATATGTTATTAACTTGACTCTTAAAAGCCTTTTTGGGTAGAGTTTATTTAAATAAAGATTGTAAGTTGTAGATTGTATGTGTGGAGAAATTGAAGTGCAATGAATAATTCATTTAAAGCACTTCTCTGCAATAATGGTGCTAAACCCTAAACATATCCAATGATGCAATCTATTTCTAGAGCCAGCCCCAGGTTTACATGTCATCTCCCGATGGCAATGAGCAATATCCAGCTATTCAAAATCATGCACCTGAAATGGAACAACCTGGACAAAATGATCAAAGTATGTTTCATTCAAAAGTATTCATCTTACTTTAAATGTATATTGATATGAGTAACATTATAAGACTTTGCTGCTTTATAATGCTTTGGGTGGATTCATCTTATAATTAAAATATAATACATGGCAATCTCATAATTTAGCAATCTGACTTTTAACTTTTGCATGAAATAGTTGAAATATCCTAGAGTTGCCTGTGGATTTCAAAATGGCAAAAATAGATGCTTTTGGTGATAGTGTACCATAAAATGTGCACATGCATGCACTGTGCATATTGTTGAAAAGAGAGACTTCAAAAAACTTTCCTCAGTCATGTTTTTCCTCCTCCTTAGCTGCTTACACTGAGCGACGTGAATCTTGGATAGTTGTTCGTCACGGTCATCATTGGCTTCATTGTGTTTCTCATAAATCTGGTGTTCCAGTGTGGATTTTGAGCTATATCCTTTTCCTCTCCTCATTTTTTCTGCTCTGGTTATGTTGCGCTGCCACCAGTCCTGCTGGCAAGAAATCTCACAGATCACCAAAAAAGGTACCAGTGCGTATGGTTGTGCAAAGATCTTTCTGGCCAATTGATGAAGTTGTTTAACATTTGTAAAATTTTTTGTTAGACATTTTACCTTTGATTATGCTCGGTAGCTCAAGATTAGAAGTTGCAAGATCTGTTCTGTCATTAAAAATTCTTTATATACTGGATAGGGCTGTCCAGCCTTCATACTGCTAACCCATGAATAGCTACTACCGACAAAAGAATACCCCTAATGCAAGTAGGCACTTTATAGAAAATCACAATTGAATATGAGTAATGGCCATGGCTTTGATAGCTGGATGAGTTTACAAGTCAAGTGGAGGATTTTTGTAGCTTGTAGCGTGTTGACTTCTATAGTCCAAGACGCACCCCAAAAGGGTGCAAAAGTATACAATCAAGATTCTCGCTACCACACTTCATCATTCTGTTTCTTTTCCCCAGGCTTTTTTTGTCAAGGGATTCTTGTCAACGTCAGAGAAGAAAGAAGGTCTGGATGTGCCATTGATCAGTTTAGATGAGAATGAGAAGCAAGCAGAAGCATTACCTAGCAAGCCTGTTGTCCTCACAATTTAGTTCTGTTCACACCACTGTCCCCCTCTTTTCGTCTCAGCTAGGGTTTTTTCTGATATATTGTTGGGAGAAATAAGAATATTTTTTGTGTAGTGTACATGGTGGCTATTAATTATTATGCAAATCAGGAATATTGTGTAGAATTTATGGTTTTTTAAAACACGTACTGAAATATTTCAGGCATAAAACTTGTTACCCCATTAAGTGTTAGGTTTGTGGGGTACTTCCACACGAATTTATATGATATTTTGTTCACTGGTATTTTCCATATCCATTGCTCTAGCATTTATTTTGTATCATAGTAATTTGGTGCATTATTCCTGTTGAAGTATATATAAGTTGCTTATTCCAATTTTGTGTCTGGCTGATAGTAGTAATTTAGCAACATGGTTGTTTTTTTAATGATTCTGTTTTACGTGATTAAGAGGTCGTAAAATGTATTATTATTGATAAGAAAATTCTCTCCTCCCATTGCCATCTAATCTCGGTTAGTTATAAAGATGTGTATTAGCAGCGTGGATGAATTTAGGTTTACTACGTCTTTGACCCGAACGCAAAGAACACAAAGCGTTCAATGACACAAAGTCATGCGGAGAGCAGTAAGAAGAAATGCTATACATCCTGCTGCGGAACAGGAAAATGCTTTGGAGACTGCTGTTGAAGGATTTGATAAGGGATGTAAAGCCAGAAAATCATCAGTAACTTGGATGAAAACTATTTTTGCATCTGTTGGTGCTAACACCAGTATCAAAAAAGGTTCATTTACCTTCCTTGTGAGACAAGTTGAGGTTTGTATGAACATGATGTGTTTCTCTTGACCACCAGACGGATCGAACAGAGGGAAATTTAGATGATTGGGTAGAAGTTACATTGTAAAAATTGAGGTGGTGGTGGAAAGACAAAAGTACGATAGTCGAGAATTATATAAGGTTGAACGTTTTAATGAGGTGCAGTTGTTCATATGAGTTGGATATACCACAAAAATCGTTGCCTAAATTATAGTAAGCGGTAAGATGCTACAAAATGTAGACGGGGCTGTACGTGTTGGTTATATACCAAAACCATGACTATTGCAAAACAATTTATTCGAACATGCAAACTTTGATCCATTTTATTGATTTGATTCTGTCTATTGCGATGGAAAAGCAGCTCGTTAACACCTCATGTGAAAACGTACATTTCTTTCACGACTTGTAACGATGTGTGATATACGATCTATCATATAGGAGCGGCCTATTAAAGAATGAGGTCAAAATATTGTACATATAACACCTAATACAAGTAGATATTGTACATTGTACTCGGTACACGTTAAAAACCAAAACATTTCTTCTCTAGGGTTTCCCAGAGCATTTATTCAAAATTTTCAATAGATTAAGAAGAAACGATGTTCTTGGTGTTCAGGAGCTAATTGGAGGATTTGCTTTGCTGAGGTGAGCAGTAAAAGGTAATTCAGGAAAAGGAAAGTCAGGCCATTGCAATGTAAAGTGCAATATGGGATGTCTATTCACTGTCTACCATGCCTTCTTGTGGGCATGTTGAAAAAGGAACCATCAATGGCGTTGAAAACGAGAGATAAGTCCATGTGGCTTTAATTTCAGAAGCAACAACCAGAAAAGCATTGACTGGTTCAAAAAATATTTTGAAGTAATTTGCGAAGATGAAAACATAATCACGTTTGAACAATTTTCTAAAGCATTACAAGACGATGTGGTAAGTGAATCAAGTTGCGCCCTTCATTGTACCTCGGAATGCTTCAACATGAAGACGTCCTGAGCTAACCGTTTTTCCGTTTTCTAGTTTGTTGATAAATTCTTCAAACTCTTTGATCTAAATGGTGACGGGGAAATTCTGATAAAAGAATTTATTACAATTTTAGATCGGCTGCAATGGTACGTGTAAAACGAACAAGTCAGAACATTACTTTGGCACCTGATTTATCATTTTTTTCTAACAGTGCATCAGTTGATACAAAATGGTACTTCTGGATCCAGGAAATGTTCGATGTGGATTCCAAAGACGACAGAAATATAACGTTCGAACAATTTAGAAAGCATTTATACCTAAAAGAGGTACTTGCTGATTCGCTGAAGCTTTCCTCTGATTTTGTGTGTAAAACTCTGTGAATCTTTGATTATTTGAAAGTTTTCAACTAAGCTAGGAACAAGCCTATGGTATACTGCTGACAACGTTCTTTTGCGAGCTATAATTTCTCAGTTATCACAGCATTACGGACTACACATACGTCACAAATAGCATTTTACTTTGATTTCAGTCGTTTTTTGCGCAACGTTTTTACGCAATATTCGACACAAATGGCGATGGTTCAATCAGCATGAGAGAACTTGTCAGTGGTCTCACGATGTTGGTTCAAGGAACAGAACATGAAAAATTAAAATTTCTTTTTAAAGTTTATGATATTGATGGTATGGGTGACATTTTTTGATACAAAAGCAACTGTTCTATTATATAAACCTAACAATGTCCCTATATACAAAATTAGTACTTCTGTTGCATACTATTTGAGGAAATGGTGAGCTGAAAATGGAGGAAGTTCGAACTGTCCTTGAATCGTGTATGGAAGAAAGCCAGATACAATTTCACTCCACACAGACAGACGAGCTTACAGATGTGTTTTTTGAAAAAGTTGATGCAGATGACAACGGACAAATAACATTTGAAGAGTTTGAATCGTTCTTGAAAAAATATCCTGACGTTGTTGAAAACCTGAACATTTCGTAAGTCAACAATACAGTATTATTCGGTGAAGTTTTTTGTATACGTCACAACCGTATCGTGCGGCTATTGACAAGTCTTTTCAAATCGTTTGACTTTCACAGAGCTGGTCATTGGTTGAATCCAATGAAGACGAACAAAATGAAACGTTCTCAAAGAAAGAAAACTGTAAAGGAAACTTTTGATTTTATTCGAAAGAATGTTTCCTCAGTTCTTTTTAAACTTCTCTATCTTCTTGTAAATCTTGATTTGTGTGTCTGGGTGGGTACCGTGCGTAGCAACGAAAGCGCCTGGATGATCTTGGCTCGCATGTTTGGAATGTGCTTGAACTTCAACGGAACGTTCGTGTTGGTCCTCATGTTAAAATCTTGCCTTACTTGGTTAAGATCGTCAAGAATTGGAAAATATATTCCAATCGATGACCACATCAAGTTTCATAAAACTGTGGCATACATCATATTGCTTCAATCTTTGCTTCATTTTCTTGGACATCTTGGAAGATACAGTAAGTTGATGTTATCGAGATCACGTGTTAGTAGTTTATATTTCTGCGAAGGTAAGCTGTTAAACAGCTAAAAAATTCTTCAGTTGCGCAGAATGCAATTAGTACATGAACATGTTTTAATCTTGAACTCATACTACGCCTGACTATTACGAAATGACCGTTATATACCGACCTTCCAAGAGACATGAAGAATTACGAAAGCGTTCATCACATGCGAGTCAAAATAAATCTATGCGAAAGTCAGTGCTACTACGGCATTTCCTTCACATAACGAAACGAAATCTTCTCTTTCTATAGTTTGGGGTGATTCTGGTCATAAACTTTCGGAATACCTCATAAGTACGAGAACTGATGAAGGTTGGCTCTTTGGAACGGCAGGAATTACAGGAGTATTGTTGTGTCTTGTGTTTGCTGTAATGGCTCTCTTCTCTTTACCGGGTGTCAGAAGACAAGGACATTTTGAGGTATAACTACATTGTCGTGAGAAAATAATAACTTTTGTCCAAAGCCAACGATCATGTATACGGTGAAAACTTCCAGCCGCCGAGAAATGAAATCGAAAGATACATATCTACAATGATGGAATAGGACCACTCGGCATGTTACATACCTGAATAACTAAATTTTGGGTGGCAATTAACTTTCTGCCGTGAAAACTGCATGAGAACAGCCTAGAATACGTCAGTGGAAACATTAAACGGCGTATTATGCAGCAGTACCGTATAGCCCCCAACTTTTATCCAAATCATTAAATTTCAGCTGTTTTACTTCACTCATCATCTCTACATTGGTTGGTGGATCTTACTTCTTCTTCACGCGCCAAACTTCTGGAAGTGGTTTATTGTTCCTGCCTTCCTTTACTTGCTGGAGAGAATCTCACGCTCCAGCATTGCAAATAAAGTTCGTTATGGAAAAACCTATATCGAGAAGGGGATAGTATTGCCATCTAAGGTT
Source organism: Phenganax marumi (assembly GCA_025400095.1). Taxonomy (NCBI): domain Eukaryota; kingdom Metazoa; phylum Cnidaria; class Anthozoa; order Malacalcyonacea; family Clavulariidae; genus Phenganax; species Phenganax marumi. Next base: position 10,394 of record JAODVM010435160.1, read on the forward strand.
AGTCTTGAGTAGTTCGTTGCTTTAAGATTAGTTCAAACTGTCCTTCCTGAATTTTAAAACACAGATGAAAACCAAGTTGTTTTTGTTCATTTATCGGCATTCGCGTTTTTGCAGAAGTCAGTTTAATAGTAATTTCGCGTCTAGGTGACACATCTAGTTATCCCAAGATCTGCAAAGTTCCGCTACAAACCAGGAGACTACGTGCTAGTGAATATTCCTGAGATTGCAAGATATGAATGGCATCCCTTTACAATCAGCAGTTCACCTGACATGACGGACTACCTCTGGCTCCACATCAGAGCAGTGGGCACTTGGACAAAAAAACTTCATGATTATTACCTCAAAGAAAAAACGAGCGAGCATCTGACACGAAGGCAACGCATCTTGGCAATGAATAGTCTTCGCTATTTCAGGAATGAGGCGAGGTAAAATATAAAGCGTATGAATGCCTGGTCGTTTTTTGTCTATCAAGGACAGATCAAGGACTAAACTTTATACTTTTTCACACCATCTTCAAGGTTGCATTCTCACGCAACCCCGGTGCCAGAAACATCTGACACCGAAAGAGTCAGAAAAAAACATCTTCGGGATTCAAAGCACGTCAGTGTATCCAATGTGGACAAGAATGGAAATTTTGTAAGGAAAACTGAAAAGTCATTGGATCAGCTAGCACAACTCGAAGTTGCCGAACAAGCACGAATGAAAAAACTCAAAGTAATGGTGTTGTTCGTCGTCAATTCTGTACAGAGACTATAATTTCAATACATGTGCTCTGATATTTCAGATCTACGTGGACGGACCATATGGCACGCCGGTAGGCCACTTCTTTGAAGCAGAACATGCTGTACTTATTTCAAGTGGGATTGGTGTGACTCCATTTGCATCTATCCTACAGACCATCATGCTTAGGTACAAAGAAGCAACTCACACATGTCCCAGCTGTGAACATTGCTGGCTTGGAAAAACACCATTCTCTTTGAAAAAACTTCAAAAGGTGGGTTTGGAATATATTCAGAGCAAAGTCAGGGTTTGCCATAAGGACTCGTCTTTACTGAAGTCATTTATTCTGGAAGTATGCTGTTAAATCACTTCTTTCAAAATAAGGTGGATTTCTTCTGGATAAATCGTGACCAAGCTGCATTCGAATGGTTTCTGAGTCTTTTAACCCAGCTAGAGCTGGAACAATCGGAAGATGGAGGAATTCCCAGAGAAAACTTCCTTGATACGCATATCTACATGACTTCTGCTTTGAAGACGGAAGATATGAAAGCTCTGGGTCTCCAGCTCGCCTTGGAATTGATCCATGAGAAGAAAGATAAAGATTTGATCACCGGACTGAAAACTAGAACAAAACCTGGAAGGCCCGACTGGGAACAGGTATAAAAGTTACAAATAAGTGTTGAACGAAAGCGAGGTAAATTTTGAATTAAAAGTTTGTGGGAGAGAATAGAAAATTTTCTTGGACCTCTCGCCCAAGAAGAGAACTACACTAGTCGTTTTTGGTTTTATTATCGGAGTTGAAACTGGTGAAAACATCAGTTACACCAACAGTTCTAATTTCGTTCATAATTATTCACTTCACAGGTGTTTCAAGACTTGACTGCGAAGGATCATGGAAAAATCTCCGTATTTTTTTGTGGCAACCCCTTGTTGGGAAAAACATTGAAATCATATTGTCGTAAATACCAGTGCGAATTTAGGAAGGAAAATTTTTAAAATCCGAGATTTTGGAATTTAGTCATTTCTAAATTCAAGGTTATAACTCAAAAAGTAGCACACGCAAACGTGCATGCGAATATGCCACATAAATATACCTACTTATGTAATCTATATATATATAGTACATCTATACATACGTATGTATTCTAATGTTCCATTTTTTACCTATGTACATCTACTGTCAATAAAATAACGCACTGTACACATTGTCATAAACTTCGACACAAGTAGTTGCAAACACACTTGCAACAGAGGCACATTACGTGTCATTAGGAGCACGAGTTTCTAACTGAGAAAGACTTTTCTTCGCGAGAGTAGCGTTGATCTTCTTGTCAACAACCTCCTCTCGGATTTGTTTGAGTTCTTTTTGAGCGTTATCACGAAGCTGTAATAAAATGAGGACATAAGAGACGGTCTTTTACAACAAACGTTTTAACTACGTTATATGAAATATAAAAGTTGCACCGAACATGTTCATCAACCAACAGCTCACGTTTCTCCCGTTATAAAAACAATATTCTGCAAAGTAGCATCTCTGTATCGTTTCTCTGTGCCAGTGGTAGTCAGACTGAACGTGTTGTGAAGAAGATAATATTTTAAACACACCTTCATTTCCGAGCCCAATTTTATCCTTGCTTCTTCCACTCGACGTCTGAGTTCCTCCACCTCATTTTCTTTTCGAGATAACAATATTTTTGTACTCATCTAAAAGTCCAAAGACCAGTTTTCTCGTTGAATATAAACAGTATATACATATGTATGCATGTGCGCATTCCTTGACGGATGAAACAGTCTGTAGTGGTGAACTCTCGGTAAGCTTCATTATTGCTATTACTATTACTATATATATGTATATGTATATTCACAATAAGTGTAGCCTACATTTCTTTTATCTTACCTTGTCGGGATTGCCATGTGGACGTAAATTTCCTGAAGAAGAATCTTGGTCTAGAAATCAAACATACAACCAGAAGTGAAGACATGATTTAAGACAACTGTGTAGGGCGTGCAGTACCTTTGGGATCAACGGAAGACAAGATTTTCTTGTGTGCTGCTTCCACCTCGTATCTCAACTGATTACAACGTTCTTCTAGTGATGCAGTTTGCTTCTTTTCTTCCAAATACTTTTTCTTCCAAACGTTTTTTGCTAAAACATTTTATTAACAAATCTCAATACCAAATTTGAACTTCAAGCGTATTTGAAAGCAAAAACACGAAATGGCTGCAAATTACCTTGATTCCTTCTCTCATTATTTTTATTCTGGAGATTTTTAGCCTTCCTCAATAACTGCTCTCTAACCTTTTCACCGCTTGATCTGGTGATTATAAAGAAAATATTTCGGAATGGTGTCAAACGATTACAAACTCGCAGAAGTTTTGGATTGGGGAAGACGTTTTAAAACTAAGCTTCATGCAAAACTTTGAACGCAACAATTTGTCTTTTGAAAGCTTTTACCTTTCTCTTCTGACAGCGTTAAGCTCAGCTTGTAACTGGAGCACTAAAAAGTAGTCAGAGTTCGTATAAATAAGAAGTTTTTGTATGTACGTACATACAGTAGCTTAGTTTCTATTAGCGAGTAACAATCACTGGTAACGACATACATAGACTTTCTTTATCAGCAATAGTCACTCCAAAACCTGTGTCGTTCGCGTGCTCTTGAGCATTTGTGTTATTATTTGATTGATTCAAGGATTCAAACCCACTGGACGCAGCTGAATTCTCAGCGCTATGTTTGAAATCATCTTTCGTCGATTCTACACTTTGCGACGACTGACCGGAACCATCACGAACCAATCTCGCTAAATGCGTTTGTGACTCACTGCTTCCCTTTTTCAAATCACAATCTAAATCTCCTGTATTTTTATCGGTCCTTTCGTTTTTGCTATCTGAAAGTGAATGATTAGGACGCTCAGTTGATTTTACGTTTCTTTCCTTTCCGTTGTAGTCTAAATTTCCATCAGTCTCTTTACTCTCATTTATCTTCGCCGAGTTTCGTTCGTTCTCTTCATATGTTTCATCTTCTTTATCCTCGTTTTCATTTGTTGAACCACGAAGCAGAGAAGGTGATGTTTTTGAATGGACAAGGGGATTCTTCTTTTCAATCCTTGACCTGCCGCAAAACGTACAATGTAAAGGAATGGTAGTAACAAGATGCAGTTTAGTACACAGTGTGATGATTACCATGGACTGTTGTCAGGTTGATCTTTCAAATTCGAGGACAATTGGAAGCAGTCGGCACTAGCTTCTACGTTGCTGGTTACACTAGAAATAACAACATTATTCCTATCCACATTTACTTCATTCTCTTTAACATTCTCATGGAATTCAGATGCCACCTGTACTTCTTCGTTGAGCGATATTTCAAGATTATATTGTCCATTGCTGTTCAATGTATCTGTTACATGTTGTGAGCCATGATACAGTTCCTCTGCAGTTAAGTCAGCTTTTGTGACTTCTGGTGACTTCGCTAAATCTGTCTCCTCAGCTTCTTTAAGAACACAGTCAGGATTCTCAGAATCATCTGCATTCTTGTTGTCATTACTGTGATTGAAATGAACATGGCGGTCCATTTGTTCAGGATTGCTACTCTCAGGTGAGGAATATCTGGACTTTTCCTTCATTTCATTTGAACTGAATGGCGGGTACTCTTGCTCTAAAAGGAAAGAATCTATAAAGTAACCCAAAACTACAGATCACCACATTGTGTCGTATTTGATTTGAACAAAAAGTGTAATGTTTAAGCAAATGAGTCTTGTCAGCAAAATACATACCAATAGCATAGTCTTGAGTGTCTGAGCCAGAGTTAACAGAAGCCAAAGTGAGCGTTAAACTGTCATGTTTTCCAAATAAAACAAAGATTTCTGGAGATGGGACCTGAAACAATAATTCATATTTTATATCACATAAAAAAGTAATTGCAAGGGAAGTTGTGTGGTGGTAAAAAAATATAATTCTTACCACAGGTGGAAGAAAGTGTTTCACTTTTAATGACAATTCTTGAATCTTGTTAACCTACAGTAAATTCAGTTGTTTTCATTTACAAAACAAGAAAACTGATAAACCTAATTCAATTAATGGCCATTTCTTCTATCACTTCTCGTATTTGTAGCAAAGATAATTGGTAATAGTTGACTTGTCATTTTTACTAACTATGGCTAAGCATCTACCAACACTTCGTAGAAACACATATTCTTTAGGCAAGATACCAGTGCCACCTAACTGCTGTTTTATATGGCTCCTTAAATCTTCCAAAGTCAGAGTTGGAGGAACTCTTTAAAAAAAAGAAATTTAGTGACTAGCAATGTAGATCCAGGACAAGTTTACATCACCATGACAACATATGACAATACCAGCGACTCACAACTGTCTTTTTATATTTATTTTCCAACACAAAGCATGGCAAAAATAATTGCAAACAATAAAAGACGATGGTGCGCTGATGCTTAAAATTGTTCAGTTTATTTGATTTCAAACGTTCAGCAATAGTAATCTACAGGAATTTCATAGTAATACCTGACAAACCCTGCAGAAATAGACTCCAATGTACTGCTATTATATGCTGTTCTATACTTCTCCATCCAAAGTTCATATGGCACAACAAATACATGAATATCAACAAACTAGATACATACAAAAGACAATTATATTTGTTCAAATTTACTGTATCGCTTAAGCGACATCGCCAAACTTTACCAAACCTAAATTTCTACATACATTGTCTGAAGATGGTCTTTTCTCTTGCTTAGAGTTCTTTGCCGACATGACAATAAGTCAAATATTTACAAAACTAAATCTTTCAAGTATTTCTCCACAACCAAGCACAAAATATTACCATATAGACCATAGTGCACGGGGGGTGTAGATTAGAATTGCATCATTTGTGAACACTCATCTGCGGCTGTTGTTGTGGTCAAGAGCGGTCAAGCAAGACTGCAAGAGCGAAAAGACAGCGAATGGCAAGCCAAGGAGGTACAGTATGTATTTGTTTCATTTTCTCAACGATAATGTTCACTTTAAACGTTAAAGTTATCGCCTTCCACGCAAAGCCAAGTAACATTTGTAAATTCTTGTGTAAGGCTGCATTCCAGTTCTGCGTTTTGGACACGTACGTACGTGCACCAACCGTAAAGTTTAGTTTAAAATTTTGTAGGTTTAAAAATTCGCCAAAAAATAAACAAGTAAGTGCTTAAAACTGTAAATTCTGAACCATTCTTCTTACGGTTGTTTATAAGATAAGCACTATTACCATTTACACTTTTATGTGGGTGCACGTGCGTTTCAAATCAACTTTCAATAACGCATAACTGGAAAGCACCACCAACATGCGGGCACAGATTAGAGACACACAGATGTCCGACTTCCCCAAAATTGCGTAAGTCGATTTTCCTGCGATTTCATGTAGATTTCATTGGCGGCCATTAACCTGGCAAGTGCCCTACAGAAAGGCATTCACCCCCCTGAACAAATAGTTTTCAAAATGGCGCCCGGGGGATGATGGTCTCTGTTTAGGGCACTTGCCAGGTTAATAGCGGCCGCTTACGCCAAAATCAGTGGCTCGAAGACTAGGTCAGACATCTGTTAGTCTCTCATCTGTGGTACTACTTTCAGCATTGCGAAGCCATAGTTACGTAATCTTGATTCAAAATTGACTGCGATTCCAATCTTGTTCAAGTTGATAAAAGTTAGCAAACATTCAATTTGTTGCGTGCTATTTCGTGACACTGTAAATGAAACCACTCGAGTTTTCAGGAACTAGCTTACGGATTAAATGCCTTAATCTGCAATGGGGTCGTAGTTTGTTGATTAGGTTTAGCTCTCTCAATAGTAGTCGCAGGCTCGAAAAATTTGTAAAGGTCACAGTGTTGGCTGTTTTGGTTCTTGGACCACACGTCCGAGAGGCAGGAGAGATATCTACGGTATTCCTTGAGTTCTGGGACTGTTGAGTATTAAGATCGTTGGTCAGCAGTGATTAGGAAATGTAAGTGTTTCTCTTGTGATTGAGTATGTGGTGTTGTTTGGTAGCTTTACTCTTTACTGTTTATTTCAATATCATACCTGTGTTGCTATATAAATGCTTGGTAGACAAGTTTAGTAAACTGGATCTCAATCAATATTATATTTCATGTTGATATTTCCCTGCCAAGTCTCTTTTAGTTTATCAATCTACTCGTGCCATGAAGACGCAAGCAAATCAAACGTGTTCATCAGCTATGAAACGAGACCACATTATTGCTAATGATACTGATGCGAATATGGTTACCATGGTAAAATCAGAACTGCGTAGAAGCATCCAAACGAGGCGCGAGGCTAAAGGACTGGGATTTGTCGAACTAAATGATGAGGAAGACAAAAGGTCTACCGAGGTACCATAAAGTTTTCACCACCCCACGAACACGCAGGAAAACGTCTAAACTGTAATAAAAAATACTCTTTCTATTTTTAATTTCTCACAGTTATCTGCTGAAGAGATAGAAAAGATTACTGCACGAAGGGAACGCAATCGACTTTCGGCGCAAAAATGTCGAAAAAGGCGTCGGGAACAACTTGTTTATCTTAGCCAGGTACAAGATAATATTACAACAATATGCTCATCTCCTTGAAAGAGAAAAGAACTAGACGCACTTTAACCATTGTGCCAACAATATTGGAACGTTTTTCTTTGAACGCAGGAGGCGAACACCATTGAAGAAGCCAATCTTGTTTTGGAAAAAGAGATTGAATTGCTAAACGTGGAAAAAGAACAACTTTCACGTATGCTTCGTGAACATTGCTGCAGTATGACAAGTGGAAAGTTGCCTGAGGAAGAATTTGCCTAATTCGCACTGAAAGAGGGAGTTTTGCTTATAATGTGTGCATTTATCCTTCGTTTGAATTTTATTCACTCATTGACATTCTACTCACAGGCAAACAAATAAGCAAGCAAACAAACAGAATTATTTGTGAAAGCTAAACGACGTATGAAGAATTGTTTGCCGCTGACGAAGGCAGGCTCGTAATAATGGCGGACATTTTGAGCCTTTCAAATTTCAGTGAAAATTATGTCCAAAAAGAAGCGTCCAATCTTGCATTTCTTCTATTTGTTTAACATAGTGCGAATGGAAGTAGTACTTAGAAACCCATCTTTCAATGAATTATTTAAAAACGAAAAGAAAAAGCCTTCTAATCGGCTCAATTGCTTCGTTAATAGCTGGTAGTGGGTTGGTCTATTTTTCTGGTCACAATTTGACAGGAGCTCGTCAAACTGGCCAAGGCATTGTAAGGTTTACAAGAACTGCTCTGACGGTACGTAGGAAATGTTTGAGATAAGAAGCACGTTTTGGGTTGGCTTTATACGAAAGAGCTATGAATTTTTATATTGTTTTAGGTTCTTCAAATAAGTTATGATTACAAGAAAAGTTTATGGGGCGTGGATAAGACATCAGAGCTTTACAAAGAACTTCAATCACAGGTATAAGTCTGAGAAGTCTTAAAACTTTTTAAAGGTTCGCCAATATTTTGAACGATTTTTCTTAAAACCATTCATAATCCTGTGTGAACATTCACTGTTTTAATGAGCAAAATTAAGAGAGATGCAAGTGAATTATACAGTAAGATACACCGCATTACATTTTAATGGCTATACTTTCTTTTCTTGAAAGGTGCATAGTCGATCTGCAAAGAAACTTCGCGATCTGTGTTTCCGTAATGCTGGCCTCTATATCAAAATTGGTCAACATTTGGGATCTTTAGACTACTTACTTCCTAGCGAATACGTTCAAGTTTTGAAGGTTTTCCATCACACAGCCCCAAGAAGTTCATTGGATGATATACATCAAGTGTTTCGAGAAGAACTTGGCTGCGATCCTGGTGAATTATTTCAAAGTTTTGAGACAGAAGCACTTGGTATATAAATTTGATTATCAATTTTTATATAAAAAAATAATCGATTTTTATCGCTAGCTTTAAACAGATACAGTTTATCTTAATAAAAATGGTGATAAAGTTGTTGATGATGAACTAGAGTCTGTTATTCATATTTTTTGCCTGTTTATAGGGTCAGCATCATTGGCTCAAGTTCATAAAGCTATTTTAAAAGATGGCCATGTTGTTGCTGTAAAAGTTCAGCACAAAAATATTCAGGATCATTCGTCAAGCGATGTGAAGACCATGGAAGTATGTGTTGAATTTAGTATTGCCAACAAACTTCCAACATGACCTAATCGTTAAAATGCATTTTGATTCATCATTTGATTTGTGTGTTATTTAAGTTTTTAGTGAACATTGTGAAACATTTGTTTCCCGAGTTCCAATTTACTTGGCTCGTTGAAGAAACCAAGAAGAATCTTCCACTTGAATTGGATTTTCTTAATGAGGGCAAAAACTCAGAAAAACTTCACAAAAAATTCTCAAAATTAAAGTTCTTAAAGGTTTGAAATTAAATATTCCTTCTTGAAGTTATAAGTTATTCAAATTAAGAGAAATAATTTAAACAATTAATAATTAATTTAAAATAATTTTTTCTAGTAAAAACATTTGGTGTGAATTTTTTTAGATTCCAAAAGTGTTTTGGCAGTATTCCAGTAAGAGGATTCTAACGATGGAATTCTGCAGTGGAGGTCATGTGAATGACCTAGATTACATGCAAAGACATAATATTTCATCAGATGAAGTGAGTTTATCATCTTAAATGAAGTTCAGCTGGTTTATATGTCTTGTAGTTTTGTTAGAAAGGTTTTGGCATGAGCTGTTGTGAGGGTATATATTTGACATATAACCAATCAGTTTGCAATATAATACTTGTTAGTTTCTACAAAACGTATGTATCATGCATCACATCACAAAAGCTTAATGCTCTCAAAAATATGTTTTCTAGGTCTCAAGCAAAGTTGGTCAACTGTACAGTGAAATGATATTTGTGCAAGGTTGCATTCATTGTGATCCCCACCCTGGAAATATATTGATACAAAAGAATGACAGGGGGGTTGTGGAGATTATTTTGCTTGACCATGGACTTTATCATGTGAGTATACACAGTGGAATTTTGGGTAATATGCAGTGAAATTACTTCAACTTTATTGTCAACATGTCTGCCTATTTCATGAAGCCAATTTAGAAACAATGCTTGGCATTTTGATGTTTTTAGGAAATAACTGATGATTTTCGAGTGAACTACTGTAAGCTATGGCAGGCCATTATTGCTGGGGATTTAGAGGGTATTAAGATGTACAGTGCAAAGATGGGTGTAGCTGAGTATTATGGGATATTCTCTTGCATGTTAGCTGCAAGAACTTGGGATACAGTCGTGGCAGGAAAGAATCACATGCCAGTATCACAAAGCGAGGTAAGCTCCTCTAATTCTCTCTCATATTTGGCCCAGGCATTACTAGTTGATATGATCACAGAAAAAGTTTCTCCAAAATTTCATGAAATTTTTATGAATTTGTTCAAATTGGGCTTCAAAATCATTAGAGTTTTCCATTTCCTTTTTCTTTGAATTTTCACAAATTTTCACTTCTACCATTGTAAATTTGTTGTTTTCAATATCTATGGATTGTTGGTTGTCTGTGAATACCACAAAATGGTTGATGTAGGCCGATTCCGTATGAAAATTTGCAACTTCTTGTTACGTTTACATTGTACCCATTACCCTTTCCCAAAATTGTTCGAAATCTCCAATCGAGTCCCTACTCGTCCCAAATTTGTCTCTTACGTACATTACTAATCCATGTACTTGCCCAAAAAACACCCCTCATTTTCAGATAACAAAAATACGTTTTAAAATTTTTGAAAGTTGTAAAAATGCGGTAATGGGAGACCGTTTGAACGAAAAATGTAGCTAGCATTTTCTGCTTGTAGATGGATGAACTTCGTAATTCAGTTTCAATGTACCTCAGTGACATTTCAAGCGTTTTAAATCGAGTTCCGCGACAATTATTGCTAATTTTTAAGACGAACGATCTTTTACGAGGCATTGACTATCAACTTCAGACTAGCGAAGTCTCTAGGTCGTTTGTAACTATGTCAAAATGTTGCGCTGAAGCTGTTGCGAAGTATGAACTGAATTCATCACGCAGTTGGTGGCAGTATTTTAAGGTGTATTACCGCTGGTCGGTAGACAGCGCCCGCATTGCTTTGTATCAAATGAGTGTCCGAGACTACTCAATTTCACCTGAGGTTCTCGCTTCTGTCGCAACGAATCTTCTAAGCTTGTTGGCCATTTCAATACTATTTGGTGCCAGATGACGAATGCTACGTAATTAGGATTTAAAATATCGACTGTATTTTGCGAAATAATCTGCTTGAAGCTTAACTTAATATATGCTTTATATTCATTGGTATAGTTTAAAGGAAACATATTTATTCTGTCGGGATTTCAACATGCTTGTGATAAAGATTGTGTTTAGTTGTGCACCTTGTAATTTATCTAATAATATATGGACCACTTGACTCCCTGGAAACACCAACAGCTGGTGTTCTAATATGAAAAGACCATTTCCTAAAACGTTCACGGTTCATCTTCTCCTACAACGATTAAACATCTTTTTGATTACTCTTTGTACTGTACGTTAGAACCACTTCTAGACGAAAAAACCTTTGTGAAACGTTGCGAAATTGCACAAAAGTTTATCTGATATAGTCGCTTGGCGTTGAGTTTTGCAGGAAATGAATGTGTAACTAATGTCAATAGAAAACATGAGAAGTTGCACAACATGACATTTTGTTCATCGTGAGTTCGCCATAAACCGCCCCGCTCAATTAAAGTTTATCTCCCAGCTTATTTGCGCACCGTGACTACAGTCCAAACATGCGACGAGATAAAATACGTTGCGTTTTTCTTTTATGTTTTATACGTGGAGTTTCGAGCTTTAGTCTTTTTGATCTACAAAATTCGTACGTTCAATTCGAGGGATTGCGCAGTACAACAGATGGTAAATTTGGAGTTAGTTTTCGTTGTAAGACATACGCGAAAACTGGTTTGTTGCTCTACGTTGACAATACAGGTAACAGCGAGTTTTTGAGCTTATATCTTAGAGATGGGTTTCTGGTTTTGGAACTTGGCTACGGAACAGGGAAGCTTCATAAAGCTCGCTCCATTGCCGTCATAAATGATGTACAATGGCACAAAGTTGAAGTGGAATTAATCTCGTTTCACGCTGAATATAAAATTGATAACGTAACGCAGACAGTGTTCAATGTCAGCAAGATGATACAGCTTACAAGCGATGTCTTCGTGGGTGGATTTCCCCACGATATGGACTTCTTCATGTTGTCGCATGATACTATAATATTCGAGCAACGATTTCTGGGCTGCGTAGAAGACATGACGTTTTCTACCGTGGATGGAAATCGCACGCGCGCTCAAGTATTCAAATCTTTTGGAATGGACTCGGAATGTAAAGATGCATGTAAAGCCGGCAATCCTTGTCAAAATGCTGGTGTTTGTGTGAACAAGTTTGCAATGGCAGAATGCGAGTGTACCGAAACAGGACATTTTGGAAACTTTTGTGAAAGAGGTATGTATTCGTGTAGGTGATGAATGAAAGGTATGTTATGATAGTTTGATAAGTTCGACACTCCGCATAACCAGTTTTGCACTTTTATAGAGTTGCCTATCGTCGGCATTTCATCGGCGCAGCATCGTGTTACCTTCGACGTTCCGTCGGCGTATGTCGTAGCAAGTCCGGAAACGACTTCGATGTCTGTTCGTGTTCGTTCAAGTAAAGCTGACGGTGTATTTTTCTACACAACTTATAACGGAGATTACGTCGTACTTGAACTGACCAATGGGAGAATAGCTGCGTCGGTTAACTTGGGTTCTGGAAGCGTGACTATAGCATCGAAGAATGGTGCATACAACGACAGCCAATGGCATCGCGTGAAATTGGAACGGACGAAACGATTGGTCAATCTGACTGTGGATAATGTAGATACTTCAAATGGTGAAACTCCAGGTGTCTTTAATAAATTTCATTTTCCTGATAAGAAGACAAGTTTCGTGATTGGCGGACTAGCATATGAAAATAAAGCAAAGCTGAAATCTCTGAGCAGGACAAACTTCACCGGTTGCTTACAAGAACTAATATTCAATGGCTATGACTTGTTGTGGAAGTTGAACACAAGCGAAGAAGTTGTCTCGAGAGGAAAATTTCTAAAAACATGTCGAGAAACACCGCCGGCCGTTTACTCTACTACCACTGCGCCTTCTAAAGCTGCTCAGACGTTCCCCTGCATTTTGGCTGGAATTCCTTGTGAAGCTACGTCCGCTAGCATGCCTTCATCGCAGGCGCGTGTTGTGACGTCATCGCCACAATCGTCCATTGACACCACCTCTTATCCTAAAGCTCGTTCAAGCGTTGAGCAATCAAACACAGGCGTTAACGCTCGTAACCAATCAACGGTTGGCCTCGAGATTTCAAAAACTACAATCCAGCGAATATCTCAGACGATCTCTGATAATATTAAAACTACAAAGTCCCTTGCGACAGAGAAAGTTACAGAAGCAAATGGTGTGGATGAAATAACAGGAGAAGTCATCATGGCGAGTCGCAATGAGCGAAGTGAAGGTGACTTGACTGTTTGGTTCATTTTAGCAGCAGTTGTTGGGTTAGTCGCTTTGATATTAGCCATTTTAATCATTGTGAAAGTGAACTCAACAAGCAAAAAGAAATACGCAATGAAAGGAAAGAAACATGGCAAAGATTATTGGGAGGAGACAGGCGTATTTCAACAATCTACCAAGTCTTAATTGCTCGTCTGATAACTTTTCTGAAAGGAGTACTAAATGTACCGGCATATGTTACGCACAAATAATCTTGACTGCTATTCAGTTTATTCAATTCACAATTACGGACAACTCTAATTAAAGGCCATTTTCCATTACGGCCGTTTTGCCCGCGCGGGCGGAGCGCACAGATTTGAAGATGCTCTGTCGTTGTCTGTTTGCGCTTGGTCTCGCGTGCACGCCAGGAAAGTTAAAAGTAATTCAACTTTCTCCGCG